>JAQGDQ010001785.1:0-25582 GCA_030141605.1 Tubiluchus corallicola | reverse complement strand
GTTCAGGGACTTTCGTGTTACGTGCAACTAACACACATGAAAAAAGTTCATCTGGTGCAGTCCCAGGGTGATCTCAGGGTCAATCTCAGGGTGATTTTTAGAAAAAATCGTTTATCTTTATCTCATTATGTTGAAAAAGGAAAGTCGGACCCAGGGACGCAAAAAAAAAATTTGTGGCTTCAGCCACGAAACAAATGATCAAAACATTAAAAGGGCAGGACGTCAGAAGATTTTTTTGCCTCCGTGAGCTACAACTACTTGCTCTGTCACTGAACTTAGAACAAGTACAATAAACTAAAATTGACCCTCACTGTAGCAGGATATTGTGCTAGTGACTTCATACGTTTATTATGATTCAAATTAGGTCAAAATCTCTATTAATTTTTGCTTTAAGAATCACAAAGCCTGTAACACTGTGACACATTAACAAGCAAATGTCAACAAAAACTCGGATTACAACAAACATCAATTAAAATTAATTTACAGGTGGATTAAGATCCATTGTAAATGCTCCCATGGGAAGAGCTTCTCTACTTTTTCTCCTTTAGTTCTTTTTCGTATTTTACTTGTTGTCCTCCATTCGTTTCGGGATCTGCAGGTTGGCAGTTGCATTTCTTAATTTGCATAAAGAGACGATAATTGTTCTGCCAGTCTTTTAAAGGGCACACGAGTATCCCTCCTGCAGTGACTGCTGAATAAAACGTGAAATTTGCATTGTAGTGGAGCACAGTGTACGACTCAGTTAGTGAACTGAGTACATCCTTTTCTGCTTCACTGTAACTCAAATCAACAAATGAGAACTTCATTAAGTTAGGCAATGTGTGATTCCAGAGCCTGCATTCTATTTTACATTTATTCCTGCACTCTGTGTCAATTCCTCCTTTCTCCACACAGTTCTTCTCACATGTTGATTGACAATAGTCGTAATCTTTAACTGGAGAATGCCGGCGTCTTCTGGTGGGTAATAAAGTTGTTTTCTTCAGCTCATAAGGTTGACAGTTTTGCGAACACTTTCTTCTGCATTTCCGTTCTTCACTACACTTCATATCATCAATACATGGACCAGCACAATAGCAGTAACATTTATTTTTCTACACAGTCTTTTTGCAATCTGGCGGGCACATGTATTCTGGTTACTCGTTTCTGCACATCGGTCTGCGCAGATAGAATGACATTTTTCATTTCTGTTCTTCTCACACTGTACTATTTTCGTGCATCTACGTTCGCTAGAAGCTTCACAATCTTGTTTACATTCAGGGTGCTCGCGTCTTCCTTTCACTTTCTCACAAATTGGTCTGTATTCAAGGATCAGCCTTTTTACACAAACACAATGATGATTTGTACAATCTTCCTTACACTTTTTCCTGTACCGTTTTATCTATACCATTTTACCTACTTTTCAATTTGTGTTATTTTTTCCTGTGCCATTCTTACGTCATTTTTACCTGTGCCATCCTTACCATGTAATTTTGTCCTGTACCATTTTTCCTGTACCATTTTTATGTCATTTTTACCTGTGCCATTCTTACCGTGTAATTTTTTCCTGTACCATATTTACCTATATCATTTTTACCTACTTTTCAATTTGTGTCATTTTTAAGTCATTTTACCTGCGCCATCCTTACCATGTAATTTTTTCCTGTGTCATTTTTTCCTGTGCCATTTTTCCTGTACCATTCTTACGTCATTTTTTCCCGTGCCATTTTTCCTATGCCATTTTTATTTCATTTTTTTCTGTGCCATTTTTCCTGTACCATTCTTACGCCATTTTTTCCTGTGCCATTTTTCCTGTACCATTCTTACGTCATTTTTTCCTGGGCCATTTTTCCTGTACCATTCTTACGTCATTTTTTCCTGTGCCATTCTTACCATGTAATTTTTTTCCTGCGCCATTTTCCTGTATCATTTTTACCTACTTTTCCATTTTTTCCCGTGCTATTTTTTCCGTATGAAAGTTTTACGTATGAAACTGCAAGATCGTATGAAACATCCTAGTTAATGTCTATCCTCTCCGAACCCCGATTGTTGTGCTGCCATCTATAGTGGACGGCACGAATCTCGTTCAGTGCTGAATTCAGACTTGCAGAGTGCCGAAACGCGTAAGAAATGGTACAAACCTATAAAATTTGCTTAATGACCTTTCAAATTTTTCACAGCCAAAGAGTTACGAGCTTTGTTACGATGTCTCAGAAGCTGCTGGCTTCTCAGAACTGGGTTAAATATCTTTATGTATTTGTCACACGCAGAGTTTTACAAGGGAGTAGATTTTACAGTCCTTTCATTACAGCATTATCACCCCAATCTGGGATTCCTTAAACTGTTTATCAAGTGCCAGGTGCACAAGCGTCATGACGTCATTAGATTTCTAATCAATCACTCAATAAGCCTTTTCACAGTTCCAGCGATTGATGATGAACCTGAAAAGGTCAAAGGTTAAGTGTATCTGACAACACATTTGTGTACACTTGGTAACGCCTCGCAGCCCATGCTATTGTAATAGTAAAGAGTTTAACAGCTAGCTAGAAACTTACCTAGTTCATTATACCTTGTTCCTAAGCAAGATCATGATAGTAAATCACTCTATGCACAGACTAATGCAAAATCAGAAAAAAGTCAACGCAAAACAACTGAAGTTGCTGATCTGATGCGGTAGACGGATTTGCTTTACCCACACATCACGTGAAGGTTGTAGTTAAGACGCGTTGCTGTGGTACACTTAACCTTTGACCTACAGCAACTACAGCTGCAGCACAATGAAACCGTGAAAAGGCTATTATATTCATTGCTGAAAGGTTTATTACTATTGTTATTATTATTATTATTATTATTATTATTATTATTATTATTATTATTATTATTATTATTATTATTATTATTATTATTATTATTATTATTACTATTATTATTATTATTATTATTATTAAGTCTTTACCTATTTTCAAGAATGCTTTGGTTTTGACTACATGTTCTGCCATTCATGTATCAGACTTTACAGATACACATTCAGACATTAAGGAAAATTTGATCTGTCAGATTTGCTCAAACTGTTTGCAAGTAGAGCGTCTAATAATAATCAAACATTATCAGGAATGGGAGGTTAAGTGAGTATACAATGTGATTACGTATGTTATTGTGACGTCATACATTTGTGCAACCATTATGCCGTTGCTAATTTATTTCATGTTACGCCAAGATATTCACGTTTTCTGAATTACATGCAATGAACTACCAGCGATTCATAATCGAATCTTCCCTTCTTTGTGATTCTTATCCTTAACATTGGAAATGCAAAACCACAAATCGGTCCGATTTGGACGGAGTTTTTTCCAGGCTGTAAGAGATGCGCCCTCGAAAGACCTGAAGGTGACCAATATCGAGTCGAGTGCTCGTTTGCAGATGAAAATTACAACGAAACGTTGTGGCAGAAGCTGAGGAGAAAGATTAAAAAGAATAACGCTCCAATAACAGATATCTTTGTTCTGAAAAATCTGAAATATCCTGAACTTCCTGAGAAGTTTTTGGAAGGCTTCGAGCTTTCCAATGTTGTTCTGAGAAAGTTTAAAAAACTCCAAGAAATTAGAAAATACTTGCTACGTGCATCACTTGTCAAAGATGTAAGAATCATAAATTTTGAAAAGTTGACACGTATCAACCAGGATGCATTTAATAATTTATTAAATTTGCGCGAAATTCTGATTAGAAATTGTCCGACATTGAACGAGCTGAAATTGTCGCTTGACCAGCTGGAGAAACTGGAGAGTTTACAGATAGAAAACACGAATATCACCACATTGGACAGGCCAAAGTGTCTCCCACGACTTAGGCCTCTTCTTCTTGAAAAATCCTTTAATCTGTGATTGCCGGATGACGTGGATAGCTGAATTTTGGGAAAAATTGGAAGTGGACTGTGAACATCTCCCAAATGCAAAACTAAAGGAAAGTGGGTTAATTAGTAAGACTGAATTAACTATTGCAGATATTTGCCCACCTGGACAACAATGCAGTTTTGAGAAAAGAACTTGTGTTGCCATTTCACTATTTCCCTGTAAACTGGTTTGTGGTGACGCAGACATTTCGAACATCTCTGATAGCAAGATGAATTCCAGGAGATTGGTAAAAATTGTAAATCATATTACAGACGTCCCATCAGAATTAAAAATTTATTTTTACAAAGACGAAAATCTGCCAAACAAGTTTCTTGACCAAAAAAACGTAACAGCTCTAATATTTGAAAAATCCGCATTTGTTAATCTATCTAGGAATGATCTGCCACCAAGCCTTGAATACTTCACCATGAACTACAGCAAAGTCTTAAAGAAAGTTCATCACAAAGCCTTGAATACTTCATCATGAACTACAGCAAAGTCTTAAAGAAAGTTCATCACAAAGCCTTGAATACTTCACCATGAACTACAGCAAAGTCTTAAAGAAAGTTCATCACAAAGCCTTGAATACTTCATCATGAACTACAGCAAAGTCTTAAAGAAAGTTCATCACAAAACCTTGAATACTTCACCATGAACTACAGCAAAGTCTTAAAGAAAGTTCATCACAAAGCCTTGAATACTTCATCATGAACTACAGCAAAGTCTTAAAGAAAGTTCATCACAAAGCCTTGAATACTTCACCATGAACTACAGCAAAGTCTTAAAGAAAGTTCATCACAAAGCCTTGAATACTTCATCATGAACTACAGCAAAGTCTTAAAGAAAGTTCATCACAAAGCCTTGAATACTTCACCATGAACTACAGCAAAGTCTTAAAGAAAGTTCATCACAAAGCCTTGAATACTTCATCATGAACTACAGCAAAGTCTTAAAGAAAGTTCATCACAAAGCCTTGAATACTTCACCATGAACTACAGCAAAGTCTTAAAGAAAGTTCATCACAAAGCCTTGAATACTTCACCATGAACTACAGCAAAGTCTTAAAGAAAGTTCATCACAAAGCTTTCTCTTGACTAAAGCATTTGAGATCAGTGACCTTTGTTGCTTGTGAAGTTTGGAAACGGCTATTCTGGATTTGTGGAATAGTCCCTTGCTCAGTTCCATCATCTTTACTCAGGGATCAAAAATCGAGCGGATGTCAAAGCCTTTCCTGCACCCAGATGTCAATCCTGGAAACGTACATTCTGCTCTCTTGGGAAGTAGGCTGATTTGTGACTGTGACATGTATTGGATGTTTCGAGTTAACTGGGCTTCCAGAGAAGTTGACTGTTATGAACCTAAAATACCTCACATAGAGATGAATATTGATATGATTGAATGTGATCAGCGACCTACAGCCACTGCAAGACCTCCAAGAGACACATGCAGTATCAGTGTGAGCAGTTGCACCGTATTCTCTGAAGATCCTTGTGAACTTCACTGCGGCCAGTTTGGAAGAATTGACCATGTTGTGATGCGGCAGATAACAGCAGAGATTAAAACATCCATCTATGGCTTAGTTATCTTCAATTACGAAGACAGTCGGCTTCGTAAGTGGCTACTGGAAGAAAGACAAGTCACAAAACTGGTGCTACGACAATCAGCTATAAGAACTCTAGTGCAAAATGACTTACGATATGGTTTTATAGAACATTTTGTGGTGGATGATAATCCTTTTCTTGTGTCAATTGATCCAAAAGCATTTTATTATGTAGGCATTTTGAAGTCAATTTCTTTCTTGTAATGCACTCAGCTGTCGGTGGCAAATCTGGATCTCAGATATAATCGTAACATCACTCAAACCTCGTTTGTAGGTTCAAAAATACAGCACATGTCTATGCCTACCTTATACAGAAAAGTTAAACCCGAGAATGTGTCTTTCCAACTGTCAGGAAGCAGACTCATTTGTGACTGTGATGCTGTTTGGATGATAGAGGTGAAATGGAAACACTCTTTTGTAGATTGCTGGATACCAAGAGTAGATCATGAAGAGTTAAAGCTAACGGATTTTAATTGTTCAATGATGAAAGTTTCGCACACAACGCCGGCCATTGTAAATTCTGGAATTTCTGTTCAATTGGTAGCGTGGCATCTGCTCCTTTTGGCTAAATATTTAACTTTTAATTACATGTTGCGTAATTTTGAACTTCACGTGTTGAAACTATCGCTGTAATAAATGTGCTTTATGATTTTCATAGATGTTCTGTTATTTCAAACACTGATCTCTTATAGATATTAATCCCCACTTTTCAACTAGCAAGATTTTCTGTTAATTTTTCCACCATTTTGTTTAGTTCCACATTTATTGTTGTTTTTATAAGCAAGTATTTTTAAACATCTAGATAGATAATTTTAGAAAGTTAGAACTATTTACATTGTTGGGTATCGTCAATTTCTTGATAATTCGAAATTCATTGTCCAAAGCATTTCAATCAAAATTGGCTACGTGTATGATTGCAGCAAACCTGGGAACTTCTTGAAAACAATGAAGAAAGAACAAACATATTTAGCATTGTTTTCAAGTTTATTCCATTAAAAAACAATCATTTCTGAATCTACTGTTTAGTGAGAACAAAAAACTAAAAAGATGCAGTAAACTCAATTTGTAATTCCAAAGTCTAAGGTGCTTATAAATGAGAATATAATAGTTAATTTAGAAAAACTTCTGAATCGTCTGTTACAACAATGTGGTTTTTACTAACCTGTAGATGCATTAATGCAATAATATCGCTAAACTTTCTCCTGTTTTCCATTGAAACTTGGGTATTTGAAATATTCTATTCAAACAGTTCTGATGTTTGCGATTTTGCTCGTCCAGTTGACGCGTTTTCAAAGAGAGTTTAAAATTAACACACAAATATTCTCAGATTATGATTTGGATGAAATGTGTTCTATTGGCTCAGAAACAATCTGCCAGCAAGACTGCACTAAACATTACTTAATGGAACAGTCTGAAGTCACTGCAGAATATAGATAAACATCAATATAAAAAATCTTAGTACAGAAATCACTGAGAAATATGATATAACTTCATATTATTGGTAGCAAAACAGGAAGTAAAACGTGCAAGAAAGAAAAAATGGCGCGAATCGTTTGTGGGGGAGGGGGGGGGTGATATAGGGATATGATAGATGTGACAATGAAGAGGATGCTTAATGATACTCAGTTTTCTAAACTTAATTAAATAATGTCAGCATATTAGTTAACTGTTTCTCTTTTTATAGCAATTTAAAGCACCAGTATGTATACTGTTCTAAGTTTAAAACATCAGTAAGTATGCTGTTCTAAGTTTAAAACACAAGTAAGTGTGCTGTTCTAAGTTTAAAACATCAGTAAGTATGCTGTTCTAAGTTTAAAACATCAGTAAGTATGCTGTTCTGAGTTTAAAACACAGTAAGTATGCTGTTCTAAGTTTAAAACACCAGTAATAATGCTGTTCTAAGTTTAAAACATCAATAAGTATGCTGTTCTAAGTTTAAAACACAAGTAAGTATGCTGTTCTGCATATAAATTTTTTTCTCTTTTTACTCACGTTTTCGATTACTAAATAAAGGGTAATTTAGGAACCTCGGATCTACAGCGCCCCCCCCCCTTTAAAGCATCAAATTACCTTCAAATCCCGTCTTTTCTTTACAGACTTATCGCCAAAATGGCTACGCCAACAGTCATCGTGGGAGTTTAAATTTATGTTTTATACAGAGTTATTGTCGACGCAGGTCTAATATGCAAAAAGACAATGTGCAAGTGATATAAAATTTCAAGGCGACTTTTTTTAGCTTTACGTATGCTGCAATTACTGATTACAGCAAACCTGGGAACGTTTTGAAAACAATGAAGACAGAACAATCATGTTTAGCATTGTTTATTCCATTAAGAAAACAATCCACTTTTCTGATTCTGCTGTTTAGTAATTCCAAAGTCTAAAGTGCTTATAAACGAGAATATAATAGTTAATTCAGAGAAACTTCTGAATCGTCTGTTACAACAATGTGGTTTTTACTAACCTGTAGATGCATTAATGCAATAATATTGCTAAACTTTCTCCTGTTTTCCATTGAAACTTGGGGATTTGAAATATTCTATTCAAACAGTTCTGATGTTTGCGATTTTGCTCGTCCAGTTGACGGTTTTCAACGAGAGTTTAAAATTAACACAGGAATATTCTCAGATTATGATTTGGATGAAATGTGTTCTATTGGCTCAGAAACAATCTGCAAGCAAGACTGCACTAAACATTACTTAGTGGAACAGTCTGAAGTTAACTTAGAGTCTGTAAGATATGTAACATGGAACGAAATAAAGGACTGTGGCATAAAAATAACGGAACCTACAGAAAAGCCAACTGGAAAAAGTACCTGCCTTGCAGCGGTTCTCTACAATAATGAGACACGAGTGAGATGTAGCATTGCATCAGTTAGCTTGAAAGTATTTGAAAATATTAGTCCTGTTCATCAGAAAAACTCAAATCCCGAATTGCAAAATGTGAGGGCAAAAAGAAAAACAAAGAGAATAAAACGACGCCTACCCCCGGAAGTGATCGGAAATTGTAAATTATATCAAGAGTGTAAATCGGAGTGTTATCCTAAATGTAAGAGACAGAAGCGCGCGTTTAAGCATTGTTTTAGGCGCTGTGCTGAACATTTTTGTCCCGATTACAAGCATCCAAAAGCTATTAGGTGTCGATGCTTCTGTGAGGACAGGTGCAAGAATACAGAGCAAGACTGTATAAACAAATGTAAGAATAATGAAAAGTGTAAGAATGACTGTAAGGATACAAGTAAAAAGTGTAAGGAAGATTGTACGAATCATCATTGCGTTTGTGTAAAAAGGCTGACCCTTGAATACAAACCCAATTGTGACACCGTGAAAGGAAGACACGAGCACGGTGAATGTATTGAGGATTGTGAACTAGAACGTAGCTGCACGAAAATAGTACAGTGTGAGAACACCAGAAATGAAAAATGTCATTCTATCTGCACAGACCGATGTGGAGAAACGAGTAACCAGAATACATGTGTGCCAGATTGCAAAAAGACTTGCATAGAGAAAAATAAATGCTACTGCTATTGTGCTGGTCCATGTATTGATGATATGAAGTGTAGTGAAGAACGGAAATGCAGAAGAAAGTGTTCGCAAAACTGTCAACCTTATGAGCTGAAGAGAACAACTTTATTACCAACAACAAGAACAACAACAGTGAGCTTACCAACAACAAGAACAACAACAGTGAGCTTACCAACAACAAGAACAACAACAGTGAGCTTAACAACAACAAGAACAACAACAGTGAGCTTACCAACAACAAGAACAACAACAGTGAGCTTACCAACAAGTACAACAACAACAGTTTCTCCTACGCCATCTGAAGAATGCTTGGGAGACTGTGCAAGTCTGTGTGATGCTACTTACAATCCAGAAGTATGTCAAACCAACTGCGTAGCAATATGCAAATCCAAAAAGAAGAAAAGACCCACCAGAAGACGGCGGCATTCTCCAGTTAAAGATTACGGCTATTGTCAAACAACATGTGAGAAGAACTGTGTGGAGAAAGGAGGAATTAACACAGAGTGCAGGAATAAATGTAAAATAGAATGCAGGCACTGGAAATCCTCAAATCCCGAATTGCAAAATGTGAGGGCAAAAAGGACAATAAAGAGAGTAAAACGGCGCCTACCCCCGGAAGTGATCAGAAATTGTAAATTATATCAAGAGTGTAAATCGGAGTGTTATCCTAAATGTAAGAGACAGAAGCGCGCGTTTAAGCATTGTTTTAGGCGCTGTGCTGAACATTTTTGTCCCGATTACAAGCATCCAAAAGCTATTAGGTGTCGATGCTTTTGTGAGGACAGGTGTAAGAATGCAGAGCAAGACTGTATAAACAAATGTAAGAATAATGAAAAGTGTAAGAATGACTGTAAGGATACAAGTAAAAAGTGTAAGGAAGATTGTACGAATCATCATTGTGTTTGTGTAAAAAGGCTGATCCTTGAATACAAACCCAATTGTGACACCGTGAAAGGAAGACGCGAGCACGGTGAATGTATTGAGGATTGTGAAGCTTCTAGCGAACGTAGCTGCACGAAAATAGTACAGTGTGAGAACACCAGAAATGAAAAATGTCATTCTATCTGCGCAGACCGATGTGCAGAAACGAGTAACCAGAATACATGTGTGCCAGATTGCAAAAAGACTTGTGTAGAGAAAAATAAATGTTACTGCTATTGTGCTGGTCCATGTATTGATAATATGAAGTGTAGTGAAGAACGGAAATGCAGAAGAAAGTGTTCGCAAAACTGTCAACCTTATGAGCTGAAGAAAACAACTTTATTACCCACAAGAAGACGGCGGCATTCTCCAGTTAAAGATTACGGCTATTGTCAATCAACATGTGAGAAGAACTGTGTGGAGAAAGGAGGAATTGACACAGAGTGCAGAAATAAATGTCAAATAGAATGCAGGCTCTGGAATCACACATTGCCTAACTTAATGAAGTTCTCATTTGTTGATTTGAGTCACAGTGAAGCAGAAAAGGATGTACTCAGTTCACTAACTGAGTCGTACACTGTGTTCCACTACAATGCAAATTTCACGTTTTATTCAGCAGTACCTGCAGGAGGGGTACTCGTGTGCCCTTTAAAAGACTGGCAGAACAATTATCGACTCTTTATGCAAATTAAGAAATGCAACTGCCAACGTGCTGATCCCTGATGAATGGCAATGGAGGACAACAAGTAAAATAAGAAAAACAACTAAAGGAGAAAAAGTAGGGGAACATTTAGAAGCTCTTCCCATGGGAACATTTACAATGGAACGTAATCCACCGGGAAATTAATTTTAATTGATGTTTGCTGCAATTCGAGTTTTTGTTGACATTTACTTGTTAATGTGTCACAGAAATGGTTCAGGCTTTGTGATTCTTAAAGCAAAAACTAGTAGAGATTTTGACCTAATTTGAATCTTAGTAACCGCATGAAGTCACTAGCACAATATTCTGCTACAGTGAGGGTCAATTTTAGTTTATTGTACTTGTTCTAAGTTCAGTGACAGAGCAAGTACGTGTTGCACACGGAGGCAAAAAATCTTCTGACGTCCTGCCCTTTTCATGTTTTGATCATTTGTTTCGTGGCTGAAGCCACAAATTGTTTTTTTTCATCCCTGGGTCCGACTTTCCTTTTTCGACATAATGAGATAAAGATAAACGATTTTTTTCTAAAAATCACCCTGAGATTGACCCTGAGATCACCCCGGGACTGCACCAGATGAACTTTTTTCATGTGTGTTAGTTGCACGTAACACGACAGTCCCTGAACATGCATTAAAACATCAAAGCTGACAGTGCACTGCAAACAAATTAATGATTTTGTTAAGAAACATGTAGAAAGAAAACGATGTTGTTTATGTTGTTGACAAGATAAAGATGCTAAACACTATTTTCTAGAATGTCATAGATATGATAAGATTAGGCTAATATGATGACAACATTATTATCCTTTGTTTATCTGACTTTGTCGTCTTTACCATTGTTTTCTTATATGTTTGTTATCAGTTTTATCATTGTAAGGCTATTTTTAACATTTAATTAACTTACTTAACATTGTTTTTACTTTTGATTTTATTAAAATTGTCCCTTTTGCCTTTCTTCTTTTTTATTGTCGTCATCTATTATCTTTTTGTGCTTCCACAAGAAACTGATTAGCTCATTGGGATTAAAGCACAAGAAAACCCTCCACTTACATAAAACTTAAAATTTTATACCACTTACTTACTGCCTTTTTGCATGCAGGGCTTGCGCCGGCAGCATGGTGCATAAAACTTGTAAATTTAAATTCCCGGGATGACTGTCAAGCGTAGTCATTGTGATGGTCGTTGGAACAAGTTCAGATAACACTGAGTAAAGTTTGAAAAAATAATCAGGGCATTCGTTGCATGCAAGGTACTAACAAAGTAAAATTTTAAATTACTGTATATTGTCAATAAGATTAAAAATACGTTTTTGGTTATTGAGTGACGCAGCCTGGAGGGTGAATCAGTGACATTTTACCAATTAATACGAACATTTTAAGTTATTATTTCTGCTTACATAAATCTTTCCAGCAGTTAAACGAACCGTGTCTGAAGATATGAGGATAACATTGAGTAAATTATGAAAAAATAAACAAAGCATTTGTAGCACAACATTTGACATTTCACTAATTAACAACTTTCAATCTAGGTGTCGTGATAGCTTGACTCGTTTCTGATCATCACAAATATTTTACTAATTTCATGAACTTAAAACATTTTCATTCGATTATTTTAGCGTACTCTGCCGATATTTATGATTTCCACCTTAGCGACGTATCTGTGGAGTTCCTCCTCCACTGCCCAAAACGTCTCTCCGTTTCATCTACAGTGTCATTGGCATTGTTACTTGCATGACCCGTATTTTTATATATCCAATTAAAGACATGGTCGTGCAGTGGAATACCAGCAAATCTGTACAATTCTTTGGCCATTTTCAAAGGTTCAGCTGCAATGTCTTCATAGCGAACTAAGACGTATTTACCAGGTCGGCGTTTCTGAACTTCTGCACCAACAACTACATCTCTATACATGCTATCACACAAAAGTTTTGAGTCTCTCTCTACTTTCGACACAGGTTTACTATTTCCATACACGTACTTTGATCTCAGCATTCCGCGAGGGTCTCTCACTAGATGCACAAGTTTGACGTCCAGTCCGCGTTGTTCGTCTTCAAGTAGTTCTGCGGCCTCGGCAACGGTCATCCGAATAACTTTGACCACCGAATACAGATGACCGTTGCAAACCTGGGGAATTAAAATGTCCTTGTTTTGAAGAAAATTTCGCAAATCCTCGCTTTTACACGATTTTCTATCGGTATCAGATCCATGCTGGTCGTCACATGACAGAAATCTTCTAACCGCTGAGGAATGATGTAGCAAATTCGCATGTTGCATATTGTATTTTTCATTGAGATACAGTTCGTCTGGAATGCAGTTTAGAACATTTAAAACCACTTCGTTTTTCACCCTGGTTTTTTGTTCATGAGACCAGGTTTCGTTTGTCAGTACATGAAGTTGTTGCAATATTTTAAAGCAATGAAACAATGCATGCAGAGGCTCATAGATGTAGAATACGTTTGGGTGGCTGTTAAAGATTTCCCCAGTGAAAGAGGAACCGCTTCTATATCGCGCGACAATCACAATAACGAATTTTGTTTCATTCACTGCTTTATTATCTATGTTTTATTTTTTTTTTTGGTTTGACTTTTCTCTAGTTTGTTTTATGTTATAATCGGTTAGTTAAATGCTTTACATATTTTGTTAATCATCATTTCATATTTTTCATTTTATTTCTTTGTTGCATAGCTTATTTAGTTATTTCGCTTTCATGTTTAACGTATACCATCCCCCCCCCATAAATTCATGTTAACAGCAGCACTACAATTTTTTTACAATTTTCACTAACCTGAGAAGGGTAACTGACTCGATGACCAATTGGTCTTTCGCTACCCTTTCTCCTGCACCCCCCTAACTCTTTCCTTTATGCTTAATTTTTACCTTTTTAATCAATAACTATAAAAATAATAGTCAATTTGTATACTGGTGTAAATGAGGAGATAAATAAAAATGTCTATGTCTATGTCTGTTGTTACATGTTTTTGTGTGAGACAAAGAAATAAAAAATTGTATTAAATTTCCCTCGCTTTTACGATGCATTCAGACTAGCGAGTCTCCTCTCCAGGTTAACTCGTCAAGTAACTGGCAAGTGTGTTCAGTCTAGAGAGCAAAACTTGCAGCGAGTTACTCTCCGATTGTAAGTGAGAGTTAGTATTGCTTCCTCATTTCACTACGAAAAATGTTGAAAGTAACTTGTCGGGGCGTTCACACTAGTAAGTAACTTGCCGAGGCATTCACACTAGAAAGTAACTTGCCGAGGCATTTACACTAGAAATTAAATCGACTCACAGAAACTGTCAGAGAGTTTGCAATTTCTTACTGAGAGTAACTCGTAAAGCTGTTCACACTTGTGAGTTTGCTGTTAGAAAGAAACAATCATAAAACTTGCTAGTCTGAATGCGCAGTTGACATTCTAATTTTTAAAAGGGTTTCGAATTTTAAATTCAATTTCGTTTTCATTTTTATTTCTTGCTTCCCTTGCTCCTGGGTGCTAATTCAAGTCGTTTGTTTAGAATTCTTCTTCTTCTTTCACGCTTCATTCTTATCAAATCACTCTGCAGTATTTTCCTCGTCTCACACTTCACACAGTGAGCTTCAGGTGGATCGTTAATTATTGAACATACTTCATCATTTCTACATGGATTGTTATTCGGTGAACATGGATTCAGGTGTTCGCAGTAATCTCCAGTATAATCTTCACTACAAGTGCAAGCAATTCCTGTTGAGTTGGCTTCTGATGGTGTACATGTTCCATTATTCTCGCATAAATCTGTACCGTTATAGCATGGGTTCAGGAAGGCGCAGTTATTCCCTGAATATTCGGGTTGGCACTGGCATTGGTACGTCGCAGACTGTCCATCTATTATGTACTGACATGTTCCTCCATTTTCGCAAAGAACGTCGCCAGAACAGCACGGGTTGATGACGTCACACAGTGGACCCATCCAACCAGACACACACCAGCAGTAAAATGGGGTATAGGCAGAATCACATGTGCCGCCATTTTGACAGGGGTTTGGAGCACACGGATTGGCTAGATTTTCACAGTTTTCTCCTTCGTAACCTTCAGCGCATGCGCAGTTATAGGCAGGTGGATCTCCATCTATCAGCTCACAAGTTCCTCCATTCAGACATGGGTCATTACTTGGTGAACAGGGATTTGTGTATTGACAATCATGTCCTGTATAATCTTCACCACATGTGCACTCATAGGTAAACGTCTTCCCTTCGATTAGATTGCATGTTCCGCCATTTTGGCATTGATCACAAGCTATAAATAGTAAAATTCTGCATAACTACCACGAAACTCAAATGCCTATTAAAAGTAAAAAAAAATTGCTATAAGAATTTAAGTGTATGAACTTATTATAATGAAAGAATCGTGGAAAATAATAGAAAAGTAAACATAATTATTGATAAAATTAAGAGAAAAATTTGCAGTTATTAAATTACACATTATGACATTATTAGTAGCAATTAATAATATTTAATAAGTAATAAAAGTAAAAAATGTAAAGTAAGCAATTGTCATGAAACGTAAAAAGTGGATAAATGGACAAAAACACCAGATTAATAGGTATATAATTTAAAGAAAAACAATTTAAAGATGGCAAAGAAATCGTAAAAAATGCTGTTTGGTGTTTTATAAAAATCCGGCAGATTCATGTAAATTATTCTCAGATGAAATTTGAGAATATTGTTTGTACGTCAAAACTATGGCAGCCTAATGTCTGGTATACAAGAGGATTTATACTGCTTTTCAAAAATCTTCCTCTGTTTGCATATCACGGTACGAAAGCAGAATATTCTTAGAACATTAAATAATTTATTTTTACTGTAGCTGTTACTCTAAACATCTATCATAGACACTGAGCCTCTTTATTAGAGCACTCTACTGTTTCCTGTTTGCTATTGAAATTTTCAACTCCCGTGATGCTATTGCAATGTTTGGTCTCAGCTGTTGGAAATCTTTATTGATTATTGATATCCAAGTTGTTTTTTGGTTTTGCCTGAAGGTTTTTTGATAGGTTAAACTTCCCTCTGATCTTACTGTACTTACTTGCTTCTGAATGGCCCTTTACATTAATAGTGTTCTAGTTTTCTGTATTTAAGCTGTGTAAGATAGGTCTACCTTGAACATTTAGACCTGTAGGCTAGCCAGGCTAGTTGTTCTGATGTGTTTTAGTATAGTTACTTAATATAATTGCTCAGATTTGTTAATAATTATGTTGTTTTAATCTGTGATTGTACAGATATAAGGTATCTTTTTCTTAGGCGAAACTGTCAGGGTTCGTGCCTATTGTATGTTTTTTGGTATAGATTTGAACTGTTTCTTATTTGCATTTTTGTCAGTTAATCAGATTATGTGTTTGATATTTTGTGGCATTTTAAAGTCACGATAAATAATTCTTGATATCCAAGTTGTTTTTGGTTTGTCTTTAGGCCATTTAGTAGATTTTAGTGCCTGGTTTAATGCTAATCTTACTGGTTTTGATTCTGGCATCTCATTAAATGTCTTGCCCATCTTAACTGAGTGATTCTGATTATAGTGCTTCAAAGATCTTCTTTGGTTCTATTAAATATCCACGTCTTTCAAATCGGAATTTAAGAAGATTTATCTAAACCGCTGCATTCCAATGTTGGTCCCAGCAAAGGATAATAACAACTACTAAGTATTTTACTGAAGTTTTGTTGTGAGTAAGAAAATCAAACCATCTTACTTGCTATAGTTATGAAGGCTTTTTTAGAATCGTATATATCTGGCAAAAGCTCTTCCAGAGCAGCAATTTGACAATACCACTCTCCCTCGTCCTCAAAAGTAGCGCCACTAATTCTCAGGCTGCATTCGTTCGTACTTATACAATCCTCAGCGCTACCAGCAACCCAGTCATATCTGGGATACAAGTCAGGTTGGATGTTAGAGGGAGCCCTGTACCATTTAACCTGAAAAAAGTACATATTATTATACACTCATGGTTCATCAAAGCCTATTGTAGACCTTCCAAATTTACAGTTTTTACAAAGAACTAAAACCATTAATATATCCAACTCTGTGCCAAACACTGAAACACTCGGATGGCACAAACGTATTTACCAGGTGGTTAACTAGCCTCTAGACTAGACTGCCAAGTTTTGAAAGAGCCACACTTTGAGGGCCCAGTGTTAACAAAATTTTACTGTACTCGAAAAATGTGCATTCATACTTTCGTAAAAACATGTTTCATTTAGCTTACCGCAAGGAAACCTGAACCCAACAAAGATAGTCCCTGCAACTTTGTAATGCTGTAAGCTTATAAATGTGTATTCATACCTATCTATGCAAAGGAAAACGTAATGACCTTTATAGTCTCAAAGATTATGATATTTATTCAAGTAACTTCACCCTAACAGGCCTCTTTATTAGCCTGATTACCTTACCTAAAGTAACAGATAAAATATAAAACAGTATGTACCAATGTAAGAACATTAAAAACAAAATTGTAGCTAAACCAATGTTCTTTCATTGGTACGTACTGTTACAATATTTTTCTGTTATTTTCAGGTGATGAGGCCCGCAAGGGAGAAAGTTCCTGAATAAATATAATAATTTTTCAGACTATAAAGGATATTAGGTTATTCTCTGTTAATGATGACAAGTCTCAGAAGAGCTCTCTCTTCCCCCTCTCTCTCTATCTCTCTCTCTCTCTCTCTCTCTCTCTCTCTCTCGCTCTCTCTCTTCAAAAAAAATGCAAATAACTATAGGCCAATTGCACTAGCTTCTATTGCCGCAAAATATTCGAAATTTTATTACTTAACAGATACAAACAGTATATTTCAACAACTCCTAATCAGTTTGGCTATGTAGAAAAACTTGGCACTGAAATTTGCATAAACACATTAAAGGAGATCATTGACTACTACATTAGTCGTGATAGCTCTGTTCACATTGTTTTTATCGACGCATCAAAGGCATTTGATAGGGTTAATTTCTTCAAGCTTTTTCTTAAACTCACAAAGACTTCAATCCCGAATATTGTAATCCGCTTGCTCACATTTTATTACACGCAGCAAGGCATGTCTGTCAGGTGGGGACATAGTCAGTCTACAACTTTTAATATTGGAAATGGTGTACGCCAAGGTGGCAAGATGTCACCTTTTCTTTTTAATTTTTATTTTAAAGATCTAAGTGTTAAGCTTTCATCCACCCAACTTGGTTGCAATGTGTCGAACATGGTTATGAACCACCTGATGTACGCTGACGATGTTTGTTTGTTAGCAACAACGATTACGGCCCTACAGCAACTACTATACGTGTATAAATTGTATGCTGAACAGTATGACATAAAAATTAATGTAGCTAAAACTAAACTTACGTCTGTTAATTCAAACATCATGAGAAATTTTATGTTTGGTAACATCAAACTAGATAATAATGTTTTACATACCTGTGATAATGAAAAATATTTGGGACATATTATTTCAAATGATAACCGAGATGACCTTGACATTATTAATCAAAGATCCCTATACTATTGTCGTGCAAACCAACTTATTAGAAAATTCAGCTATTGTTCAGTTGATGTTAAAAGATATCTATTTAATGCTTACTGTAATACATTCTATTGCATGTCTACTTGGAGACATTTTAATAATGGTAATATCTTAAAACTTAAAATTGCGCACAATGTGTCAAAAAGATTATTTTTCGGATATGCATATGATTGCAGTGCTCGTGAGATGAGTGTTGAAATTCACGTGATGTATTTTGATGTATTACGTAGAAAATCTGTGTTAAGTTTAATGAAAAGATTTGATACTAGTGATAATTTAATGTGCCAGAAAATTTTAGTAAGCGATGCTAAATTTACATCGCACATAAGACAGCAATGGTGGAGACTATTATTGTAATTTTCATGTTTAACTAAGTTTGTGTGTGATTTGTTTGTATTGGTTTTTTGTTTTTATGATGTTGTATGTTGTATATATGTAATTTATATTATGAACTTATGTTTGAAATAAAGAATTAAATCAAATCAAATCTCTCTCTCTCTCTCTCTTTTTCTCTCTCTCTGGTATATCAAGTCCTATAGCTACGCAAAGTAATGGCAGAGTATCCTACTTCATATGCAACCCAGTTGTCACCTTCTGCAACGCCGCAGTCTAAGACAAAAGTTGAATCTTCTGCTACCGTGGCATTTTGTGGTTCTTTAGTAAAGAAATCGCTTGCTCTTGTGCCAGAAACTGGGCCTTTTCCTTCACTAGACACTAAATAAAGCAAAACAAGTACAAAATATCGCAAAATAACAACTCACTGTTCTCATTTTAGTCGTGTTTAATCATTTTCAGTCAGTGCCTAACAAAATCCAAAGTTACTGGTCTCCATATTGTCATTCTTGTCGTTATTACAGCTGTTGGTGATGAGTTTTTGAAACAAGCTCAATGCCCTGCTAATTCGCAATGAATCGTCGATAAAATACTCAAAGAATATGCTAAACCTGCTTGCCCATCGACTGACGTAGTTGGATTTTCGATCATCCATTTTGAATTCAAGATGACGGCAGCAACGTGGTTTTAGACAAAAGCCTAAAACTCTGCCAGTGGTTTTGCATGAATTCAAGATGGAGACGAAGGTATCATTTTCACATCTACACACTATATCAGATTTTTGGATCTGCCATTTAATGTTCAGGGGACTAATAATTCGAGAATAATTTGGTCTTTTTAAAAGCTTAGAATTCTTCCATTTATATTGATTGTCAACGATAATAATTACCTCTTGGTAATGACAATTGCCTCTTAATGACAATAATTTGGCAATTAATAAAAATTGTTTAACAGAGAAATAAAAAACAGCCACAATTTTAGTACACCACTGTGCTGTTCTTCAGGTTAATAAAAAAAGGAGAAAAAATTTAATTTTTTAGATTTTAACGCAACGACTAATTTAGCGCTGAACATGAAGCAGAAAAAACATCAGAACTGCCTAATAACACTCGTTAAACAATCTGTAATAATGACGTACAATTTCAATCAAATAAGAAGTTGCATATAAAAAAGCAAAATACACTTAAACTGTTTGTGGTGTACTAAGCAGATGAGAAAATACAATCATTTGTGGTATAAAGCAAAAAGCAGCAAGCAAAAATCATATTATAGTTTATACCAAGGAATTTTGGAATAACAGTATCTTTCCTTTCAATAATTCATAGAGCGTTTTTAGCTACAGTTTAAGATGGAGTTCGAGTTTCCTTTAGTTACTTGAATTATTTATAACATATCCACGATATAAGTTGAGCAATAAAAGTAATTATTTGCGAGCACTTTAATAATGAAAGTTATCAAACTTCAAGTGTGAACTCTATAAAGACTTTGAGACATCCCAACTATATTCATTTTAACTTAGTACTAACTATTCAAAATTATTATTAGTAATAGATTACAAGGTAGTGCTTCTGTACTTACCATAAGTGCCACACAAAAGTACGATAATTGTAATAACTATTTCGAATCTCATCCTGGTTTGGAAATGTCTGCTGTACGTCTGCAAATTATTTTAAGTAATAATATGGCGTGTGATAATTAATTTATCTGTGTATAAACCTTACCCTAAAGTTCAAAAGTACAAGATTTGCTATCTTGTGTTTTTTCACTGGTGCCTCGAATTTCTCTTAAGACTGATTAGTCATTACCACGTGCACACATTAAGCTTTCATCTTTCACTGTATGAATATTTCAGGTTGACAGATGGCGACACTAGTATAAAACAACCAGAGTTGTGTACATTAGAACTGTTTTATACTGTACACCATACTGAAAGAAACTGTATATATCAGGTTCATAGATGGCGGCACTAATGCAACCAGAGTTGTGTGCATTAGAACTGCTTTATACTGTACACGCTGTTAGATGCAGCCATTTTGACGATGAATCATTTGAAACAAGTTTAGATAATACAGAGTAAAGTTTCAAAAAATAATCAGAGCATGCGTATCACACATGTTACTAACAAAGAAAAATTTTAAATTACTGTATCTTGTCAATAAGATTAAAAATACGTTTTTTGGTTAGTGAGTGGCGCACCCTGGAGAGTGAGTCAACGACATTTTACCAATTGGCACGAACATTTGAAATTATTATTTCTAGTTACATAAGTCTTTCCAGCAGGTAACCGAAATGCTAAGTAATATAGATTTGCAAGGAGAGTTTTTTGGGATATACCTTAACATTACCTCTTCTTCCCCTGTCTGACTGACTGTGCGTAGATGACGTCAGGTAATGGCGCCGTCGGGACTGTATTGCAGGAGATTTGAAATGAAAACAAACAAAAATTCCTTTCAACACGAGCACAATATTCGCATAAAAATGTCCTAAAGTAATATAATTTTAAGGCTATTTTTCTGAAACCACTTCAAGTGCCCCTTTTCTTGTCCTTTAAGGACTGATCTCAGCAGCAGTGGATCAGACTTAATTTAACATTGTTGTGTTTTTGCAAAGTCTGCAACACAATAAGCTGTATGGGTAAGAGTTGCGAAACCATACAACAGGAAAGAAACAAAATGAATTTATACGAGGCTTGCGTTCCAATGGAGATGTACAGCACCTGTTTTTGTGCAATGAGTTTCCGAGATGCAGGCGCTAGTGCCCGTCTAACCAGCGAATGACGAAATGCATGTAACAGCGAAGAACTAGCGAGGCGAACGTGAAATTGTGCTTGTGTGATAATAATTCTTTTACGTAAGTCATTTTCAAAAAATAGCAAGTTTCCTTTCAATTGTTTAAAGATTAGATGGTTTTGGCCTATAGTTTAAGATTGGGTCCAGTTTTGCTTTAATGCACTCAGCTTGACTTTTCAAATTCTGTTCCGTTTTTAATATATAATATAAACTAATTTTTTTAATAAAAAACCGCAGAAAATACAAATATCATACCACAAAAAGAAGGACCACGTACCACAGTAAATACAAACTGCAAGAGAAAACAAAAAACAACTACACAATGCACATACAAGACTTGCGTTCCATACAAGCAACTTTTAAAGTACTAGCACTTTTTTCTTTATTTAGTTCTTTTTTAATTTACTTTCTTCGCTCCTTCACCATTTTTTTGGTGTTTGTGCAGGTTGGCTGTTGCACTTCTGAATTTGCACGAAGAGACGGTAATTGTTCTGCCGGGTTTTTAAAGGGCACACGAGTATCCCTCCTGGTGGTACTGCTGAATAAACTGCTACAAGTACTTGCTCAGTCACTGAACTTAGAACAAGTACAATAAACAGAGATGGAGGGCAAAATTAACCCACACTGTAGCAGAATATTGTGCTAGTGACTTCATACGTTTATTAAGATTCAAATTAGGTCAAAATCTATTAATTTTTGCTTTAAGAATCACAAAGCCTGTAACACATCTGTGACACATTAACAAGTAAATGTCAACAAAAACTCGAATAACAACAAACTAATTTATAGGTGGATTACGTTCCATTGTAAATGCTCCCATGGCAAGAGCTTCAAAATGTTCCCCTACTTTTTCTCCTTTAGTTATTTTTCTTATTTTACTTGCTGTCCTCCATTCATCTTGGATCTGCAGCTTGGCAGTTGCATTTCTTAATTTGCATGAAGAGACGATAATTGTTCTGCCAGTCTTTTAAAGGGCACACGAGTACCCCTCCTGCAGGTACTGCTGAATAAAACGTGAAATTTGCATTGTAGTGGAACACAGTGTACGACTCAGTTAGTGAACTGAGTACATCCTTTTCTGCTCCACTGTAACTTAAATCCACAAATGAGAACTTCATTATGTCCGGTAGAGTTTGATTCCAGCGTGTGTATTTCATCTTGCGTTTATTAGTGTCCTTTGCATCATTTGCACGTTTCACATCACAGTTTTCACACGTTGGCTGACAGTTGTTGCAGTCTCCGTCTGGCACTTGCCGTCGTCGTCTGGCAGGTGTTGCCATCATTGTACGGCTTTCTATACAATTTTTTTGACAGATGCTCTTGCACTTTTCTAGATGCTTAACAGCAAAACATAAAGATTCGCATTCACTCTGGCATTGGAAAACTACTATAGGCATTGTTGTTGTTGTTGTTGTTCGTGTTGTTGTCGTTGTTGCTGCTGTTGTTGTTGGTGTCGTCGTCGTCGTCGTCGTCGTCGTCGTTGTTGCTGTTGTTGTTGTTGTAGTAGTTGTTGTTGTTGTCGTCGTAGTCGTCGTTGTTGTTGTTGATGGTGTTGTTCTCTGGTGGCAGAATTTTACACTATCCTGATAGCAATCCTCGGCACATTTTCGCCTGCACCTCCTCCTTGGTCCCCGTTGCGCAACTCCCTTGTACCTCCTACATTCATGCTTACAATCGGGACATTTCTTCATGCGGTCTTTTACGCAATCACAGAAAGATGGACAGCCTTGGGTACACGAGGGAACATGGCTACATCTATTATCACACTCGCAGCGACACCTTGTTGAACCTGAACAGGTTTGATCGCAATATCTCCAACATTTCACCTTTTTCCTGTGTTTCCCATGGCATCTTCCCTTACAGGGAGTTTGACAATTAATAAAATGATTACAATTGTTTTCACGTTTATGTCTCTCTCTACTAGTCTGTCCATCTCGTCGTTTTACTCTCTTTGCTCTTCTAAATGAATTGATGTTTTGCCATTCAGACGCTGAACTTCTTTGCTGAACAGGACGAGTATCTTCCAATACTTTCAGGTAGACTGAGGCAACTCGACATCGTGTTGGCTTCTCATCGTCATTAAAAATCTCCAGAAGACAAAATGGCTTCTTTAATTCGATGCCACAGTCTTTCAACTCGTTCCATCCTACATATTGGGAAGTTTCCAGATTAAGATCAGACTGTTCTTCCACAAAGTAGAACTTACCACAGTCGTCCCCGCAGATTGTTGCGGAACAGGAGTCGTGTGAACCACGATCAGAGAGTGTTTCTCCGTCAATTTCAAAATTCATCTGAATTTTGTCAGTTGGGTGGGTAAAAGCACAAGAAGCACTTGGAGAAATTCCTACAGAATCGTCTGCATAGGATGTACCAAGTCCATATGTTTCTACGTTAAACAAAAGAACGTTCAACCACATTAATGTCCAGAATTTCGAAACACAACTACGGTTGATATAAATTAATAACAAACGCATTGCTTTAGTAGATATTTGATGGCAATGATTAACCGTATTTGATTTTCTATCTTAGTATTTTACGTCTTGATTACTAGGGAGTTTTAGCCTGTCAAGTGCATGCACTTCACTAGATCACACGTTTTTCTCATGGTCACTTTGAACTTGCCTCACTAAACATTAGGGCTGCATCAGTGAAATCGTTCTTTTAATAATGGAACGATTTTGAAAACAATGCTAATGTAGTACCCGTTTCATTGTTTTCATGAACTTTCCAGGTTTGAATAAGCAAACAGAGTTAAACGTTAATTTCTGCTATTGTTCTAGAGACTAAACAGCCATTGTTCATTGTTCAACTCTTTAAAGCGTAAGAAAACCCTCCACTTACGAAAGCATGAAAATTCGCCTTGAATTTTTATACCATTACGTACTACTTTTTAGCAATACAGGGCTTGCGTTGGCAGTAGCGCTGTAGAAAACTTGGAAATTTAAACTTCCGCGATAGCTGTTAGACGTAGCCATTTTGACGATGAGTCATTTGAAACAAGTTTAGATAATACAGAATAAAGTTTCAAAAAATAATCAAAGCATTCGTAGCACACATGTTACTAACTAAGAAAAATTTTAAATTACTGTATCTTGTCAATAAGATTAAAAATACGTTTTTGGTTAGTGAGTGGCGCACCCTGGAGTGTGAGTCAACGACACTTTACTAATTGGCACGAATATTTAAAATTATTATTTCTAGTTACATAAATCTTTCCAACAGGAAAGCATAATGGTAACTAATGCAAATTTTTATGGAAAATTTTTTGGACACAATTTAAAATTTCATTTTCTTCCCCTAGTTTACATTGTGCGTATATGACGTCATGTAATGCCGATTTGGGAATGGTATTTTTTGAGATTTAAAATTAAAACAAATAAAAAATATTTTCAAGGCGAGTGCGATAGATGAATAAAATTGCTATAAACTAGTATAATTTTTTAAGGTGATTTTTCTGAAACCACTTAAGGTACCCCTTTTCTTGTCCTATAAGCTAAATTCAACGTTTTCAGTTAACAATGTTACGTGTTATTATACTCGTTTGTTCATCAGAATGCGACTGTGTCTTTTACTAATTAATAAGCTTGTTTAATTGTTACGTAAATATTATTTGTGCACTTTGTCTTTTGTGTGTTGGTATTATCTTTGTAGTAGGAGAACTTTTGTATCAGTTTCACTGTAGAAAGTCAAAGGGTTATCGAATATAATTTTTTATAAAAACAAACGCTAAATATATTGGACTTTTATATTTTAGCGGTAAATTATCAAAAAAAATGTCCAAAAAAAGTACTAAAAATATTAATTTTGTAACTCCTTGTCAACTTTTCTGACTAAAAACCAGCACTGCAATTGTAAAAAACTTGTATTTTCAAACTCTGGCAGTAGCTCGTCTAAGCTGTCATTTTGCTTCGGGGTTTTTCATGTTGTCAAACCCAGATCTTCGTCAGGAAGAGCCATCTACTGGATTTAAACATAACTTCAATGTGTTCTTGCAAAGTCCGAAACAACCAACATTTATGCGGTTGCTAAGTCTCTTGGAGAGACAGCCGCATAAATGATAGTTGTTCTAAGGAAATTTGATGAAGTATGTTCATCCAGTAGATAATAACGACGAAGATCTGGGTTTGACCGCTGAAACCCCGAGCTTAGGCTACTGCCAGGATTTTGAAAATACAAGTTTTTTGCAATTGCAGTACACGTTTCTAGGCAGAGAAATGGGCACGGGATTATAAAATTAAATTTTTATTATTTTTTGGACATTCTCTTGATAATTTGATGCTAGAATATAAAAGTCCAATATATTTAGCGTTTGTTTTTATAAAAA
>JAQGDQ010001539.1:0-35679 GCA_030141605.1 Tubiluchus corallicola | reverse complement strand
AGGTTGTACCAGCAAGAAGTCAAGTCAGTCACATAACCATAAGCTCCACGGCTAAACCTGTGCATGAAGAACGTACCATCACCATTACTTCAACTAAACGGTTAACACCAGGTGGCGACAGCGCAGAGTCAACTACAACAGAGCATCACGTTGAAGAAAGGAGAACTATCAATGTAGAACAGATACATGGCGATACTGCTCACTTATTTTAGAATGAGATCTATTGTTGTTCATTGTTATAAAGTGTAAAATGTTTAATAATAATCGGTCTACACGTATTCCTGGCAATCATCTATTTTCGGGGTAAATGGATGTTGTACAGGTTTTTTGTGAGCATCGTAATTTTCAAGTTTCAAATTTTTAATGCATTAAAGTTCTTTATAAGTAACTTGACAATTGGCCTATAGGATGGATTTAGTGTACAAGCTCTACATACAACAAATTTAAATAAGGTAAATTGTATTCATCCTCGTACACAAAAATACTTTGGCTGCAAACATGTCTCCAGGCTTTGTTTTACTTTGTACGTCACATTTTCTTTTTGAACTAATTGTGATGTTATGTGAACAACCTTGATTTACGGCTTTAATGTTTGTATCAGTAATTATAATGTATAAAGTGTTCTTTAAGCGTTCATATATAAAGTATTTTAAAAATGTTAAGAAAATCGTGACATGAAACAATTGGTAAGGTGCCCACAAACTTTCTTCATGTAAAACTGTAAGACATGTATTCATGCTGTAAACGTGTCTGAAATTATAAAATGCGGAAAATCAAAGTTATCAGGGACCATCATATGCTGCTGTTGAATCGAACAATATCACTAAACAAAAAATTATTTTTTAATAAAAACGCTTCTTGTTTAATAATTACAATAATAATTTTGATGCAAAATTTATTCTTAGGCGGACCTACGATCAATGTCGAGAACCTTTTACGCATATCATAAAAATAAATCAAGGTCTATGCAATAAAAAACTGTCATAATTATAAAAATGTCCATGAATATTTCCTTTTCATATTATCTAAAATTGAGTACTATCATTATACATTAGAAAAACAAAATCAACACACAATAAAAATTGCACGATCACTGACAACATGTATATTTTCTATAAAATAGTGACCTGATCTTTTTTTACATAATTATGCACTAATTTATGACAATTTGTTATGATCTTTGAAAAAACTCGCTTTTATGAGAGTTTATGAACAAAAATTTAAAACTAAAGTACTTTAATTACAATTATTATCGTAGAACACATTAACGTTTCAAGTTTCATATATCTTAGAGCAATGTACAATCGATATATGTAAATCAATATGCCACCAAGCAAAACATTTTTACATACTTTATATAGGAACGCTTAAAGAACACTTTATACCATCATAATTACTGATACAAACATTAAAGCCGTAAATCAAGGTTGTTCACATAACATCAGTTCAAAAAGAAAATGTGGCGTACAAAGTAAAACAAAGCCCGGAGACCATGTTTGCAGCCAAAGTATTTTTGTGTACGAGGATGAATACAATTTACCTTATTTAAATTTGTTGTATGTAGACCTTGTACACTAAATCCATCCTATAGGCCTATTGTCAAGTTACTTATAAAGAACTCTAATGCATTAAAAAATTTAACCGTTTAAAGAATGAAAATTTGAAACTTGAAAATTACGATGCTCACAAAAAACCTGTGTAACATCCATTTACCTCGAAAATAGATGATTGCCAGGAATACGTGTAGACCGATTATTATTAAAAATTTTACACTTTATAACAATGAACAACAATAGATCTCATTCTAAAATAAGTGAGCAGTATCGCCATGTATCTGTTCTACATTGATAGTTCTCCTTTCTTCAACGTGATGCTCTGTTGTAGTTACTCTGCGCTGTCGCCACCTGGTGTTAACCGTTTAGTTGAAGTAATGGTGATGGTACGTTCTTCATGCACAGGTTTAGCCGTGGAGCTTATGGTTATGTGACTGACTTGACTTCTTGCTGGTACAACCTTAAGAAAATAATGCTTACAGCTAAGTATTTAGCTTACAGGTGTTCGCTAGCATTATCAAAATTAATTAAAATACTCCTACAGTCTTAAAATTATTAAAATTTAAAACTAAAGTACTTTAATTACAATTATTATCATAAAACGGAAGACTCATATCTTAGAGCAATGCACAAGCGATCTACATATGTACATATAAATCTGCTACAATGTTCTACTACTACTACCATGTCTACTACTATGATCTTACAAATAAATATAAATCTAAAAAATTACTATTGCAAGACTCAGCTTTCCACCAACTGAACAGATCTCTGGGTTTGCAAAGAAAGTTCAGTTTCTTGGATGTCACTAGAAACTGAAAACTTTACATACCTTGAAGCTGATCAGGCATATCAAAATTTTGTTTTTTAATAAAAAGCTTTCTTGATTTTGTAGTCATATTTTATTTTGCTAACACTACATGACAATGTTAATTTTTATTGGTCAACCAAAATACAAGAAAATCACGGCGATAATTGAGATGATGAAATGAAGGACATAGACTTGATGTTATCACATACCGTATGGAATAACCAGTGATGCCACCACATACCCCAATGACAGGAGAATATAAACAAACTGAGCAGTATATATCTACTGATACAACTATGCTGTTAAAGGTGGGTTTATATAACCAAATAAACCGCAATAGTATTGATCTAAATTGGATTTTTTTACTTGCCTAAATGGTTATGGAGGAGAATTGCAAAGCGCTTTAAAAATAGCTTGTAGGCCTATTCCCACCCACTGTGTAATATATAATAGACAATAGTGGATAAATATGGATAGAAATCAATATGTATTACGGCAGTACCGAAGAATGAGCATTTAAGATCATGACATATTGTTAGACCACGTTAACACATTTATCATACTCTTAATCGGGCACGGCAACATACCTGATTACATGACAATTAGTACAATTAATAAAGTTTAAGTAACTCTTAACGCTTATCAGCTGGATATAGTACTATTAGCATACATGTACTTACTTGTTCTGAGCTGGTGTAATCATCTGAGCTTTCCACTGATGGCACAATCATTTGAGGTATCAGATCTGGTTCTTGCTGCTTCACTCGTGCCGGTCCTCTTGGTGGCACGCTAGACTTGTGCACCACAGGTTCTACATTGGACGGATCCACACTGACTGTTACAACGTTAGTTGTGACTTTTTGCCGATCAAGAGATGCCAACTCTTCATTTGACGGGTAATCATCCACCAAAATAATAGGTTTTGATTGTTCCACATCTGATATACTGCTAGGTGGCTTTTCTTCATATGACCAAAATTCAAAGCCTTCTCGAGTAGAACGAGTAGGTTCAGGTTTTTTCCCCTCTACTAATAGTTTATAAGGTGAAGGACAAACTTCGTCCAGTTCATCTTCACTAAGCTCAATCACTTCCTTTCCTTCATCAGTTAAATAGTATGTCTCTTCTATAGTTTTATGTTGCTTTGGACTAACTTCCTGAACAAGCTTTGTTAAACTAGGTGACATCAAGTTTTCTTTTACTGGAGAAGTTTCACTTGGTGGAAGTTCATGCGCTAAAGCAACCATTTGTAAAAGACGCCGACGTCTTTCTTCCTTTCTTTCAGGTGATTCAACTGGCTTTTCACTCTTCACTTTTTGTATGTGTATCGGAGCTTCCTCTATTGGAACATCTGAAGAACTCGTGAATTCCCTCTCTACTGTTACGGTAGGAGTTACAACATTATATGGAGTAACTTCCCCATCAAATTCAGCCTGTTTTGGTTTCTTGTCTGCTTTGTGGCTGCTTTCAGATGAACTCGAACTCGAACTTGAACTGCTCCTGCTTCTGACATCGCTTGCAAAAGCTACTTGCTGTGGCTTCAGACTGGCACTTTCTAGTTCCATGTTCACGGGTACATTGGTGACTAATGTTTTTGTCACGACTGTCGTCCTTGTTTTCGTTTCAATTATGTGATCTTGTGGCTGTTCTGGCTGTAATTTTATTACAGTAGCTGCATGTGTTTCTACTGGTTCATCGTCTAATGGAGGTGGTGGTGGACGCTCTGTTGGAGCAGCCATCTCAGTCCCACTAGATGAACTACTGCTTGAGGAACTCAATTTGCGGTGTTTCTGTTGAGTTGTCTCTAGTTCATATTTACCATGCAAGACCTGCACTCCTTCATCAATTTTATCCAAGTCTGTAACAGAATTTTCTAAATTTGTACTTAGTCTCTCCTCAAACACAAACTTCTGTTTACCTTGATTCCTATTTATCCCGTCATCTGCGCTTTGGGCCCTTTCAATGTTTTTCCACTCTTCCTTTTTCTCCTGTCCAGGAGAAAGGCTGGGATCACTTAAAAATTTCTGCTGAGTGTAATTCAGCTTAATGAAATCTGGTTTCTCATCGTGGTCACTCCCGTGAGCGTAACTGTCAAAGTCATATCCTTCTTCAACAGCTCCTGGATGCAGAGGCGCATGACGTTTCTTTCTTTTTGTAGGTGTTGGCAAGTGCACTTCTATTTGTCCAAGACTCATGGCCTTTGCTCGTTTAGATGCATGCACCAATTCATCAGGATCATTTTCATTGGACACGTCTTCGAGTGATGAAGACATTCTCTTTGTTCTCATTGGGCCAGATTGAGAGTCAGAGATTGAAGATGCTATTACGTCAGGTGGTGCCCCTCGCTCAATTTTTAAAGTAGATGTAGTCTCATAGCTAACAATATCCAAATTCTCTTCAGGAGGAGGAACTTTCGGTAACGGAGGGACAACAAATATTTTTTCGTCTTTTTCCTCTTTTTCAATTTTCTTTGGTGACCTTGTAGGTGGAGCTGGTGCTGAAGCTTTCTGGCTTTTTTCACTTGCTACTGTTGGCATGACTTGTACTGCTCCGGGCATATGCTTTCCACTTTTTTCTTTCTTTTGCTTTTTCTTCTTTTTCTCACCTTTGTCTTTGTCGTCGCTTTCTGAAGATGAAGAAGAAGAAGACGACGAAGAAGATGACGATGATGATGAATCTTTCTTCTTATCTTTCTTTTCATCTTTTTTCTTAATAATAACGTTTTCTTTATTTGTTACATCTATTTCTTTTTCATCTTCTTTTCGCTTCTGTTTTTCCTTTTTCTTGTCTTTCTTGCCATCTTTGTCTTTTTCTTTCTTCTTGCTTTTCTTCTCCTCCTTTTTGTCTTTATCCTTCAGTTTCTCCTTCTTTGTTTTTTCACTGCCATCCACATATTCGTCAAGTGTTCTGCTTATTGCAATGTCGCGAACATTTATTTTGTTGTTTTTGACGTCACTCGGTTCTGCTGCATTTACTAGAAACTTTTCGTTGAGACTGCGCGTGGACGATGAGCTTTGGACCTGTTCCGAAGCTGTCCTTGCCACTTCCTCACGTGTTTTGACTTTGGGCCTAACATTCTTGGATGTGATCCCGCTGCTGCGGTTCCTTTTGGCTATGCGATCTAGATCTAAGTTGTCCAAGGCGTTTGTGGACTGGCTTCTATACATAGGATGATATAATCCTTCTTTCTTCACTCCTTCTGGTGACGGCTTAGGTGTTTTTAATGCTTTTTGTATCTCCATTTCTACGTCGTATGGAGAGGCGTAGCTAAGAATTGTTAGTGCATCTTCAAATGTGATGTTTCGGAAAGAAACTCGCACACTTAAGATTCTGTCACCTGAATAGAAATTTGAAAGAAACGTTAACCAACTAGTAAGCTTTGACTAAAATTCTGACAAAAATCAACTATAAAATAAAGCAAAAATTAAGCGTTCACTTCAAAAGATTTGAACCGAACCAAATTTGTGCAGTCAACGACACAAAAGTAAACATTTAATCAAAAAAGGGCAGCAACGTAAGACAAACAACAATCATTTTAACTAATGTCTTTGAAACACTTTCCAAACCGACGCTATATTTGCCCTTTTCTGTTTCTATTTAAGTGGTTAAAAATGCGCAGGTTCATAAACTCTGAGCATTACTTTGAGACATAGGAAAACATCAAGTGTTCCGCGCGTGGACACACTCAGTCGCTGCTCACAAGCAAATCCTAATTACCCTAATTATCTTCATTAAACTGTTAATATTCGTTCTATGTTATAATACTAATGCCTAAGATTTGGACGAGAAACTGCAGCTTTATCTCGCCAAGGTTTACATTAAAAAATTAAGACAACGATTAACCGATACTAAACTTTGATTTATTTATTTTTTGTAACCATCCACCAAACACCAGGAAAGTAGTAGACGGTGTTTACGTATTTGGTTATTCTAAATTTTTGTTGTTTCAATGTGTTTAGTCAATGTGTAAACTAGCAAGAACAAACAATTTGGTTTTAGGAGAAACCGAGCGCGAGTGCAGCACTGTTGTTTTAACAGATTCGTCACACGCAGAAACTCTCAAATTGTGAGTTTCGCTTGGTTAACCAAATTCACAGAGGTATTACAAGCTTGATTATTATATTTACCTTAATTTCGTCGAGTTAAATAAATACTCCAGACTGTTAAAGGAAGACGAAAAGCAAGCATTGAGCGAATTAACTGTTTACCAAACGTAGACTGTAACCTGTTGAATTATTAGCGGGCTAGGGCATTTTAGCATTTCTGCGTTCTAGCAAGTCTGATAAACCGTAATACTCATATTGTGTGATAACCTGTCGTAGTGTTGTAGTGCATAAACTTGTAAGAGGCCGTACAGGATTGAGATCGTACTATTCTCATCAGAGTTTAGCTTCCTCAATTAATGCTTTATAGGTTTTTAGTAAAAAATCAACAGTGCCTAACAACATATAAGTATTATTAATTATGATGATTATGACCACATAACTAGGGCAGAAGATTATTTGCAATTATAGTGAAGAGGGCTGTGTCAGATCACGTTCCCAAGCACAACATCAAAATGAACTGTATTTGTGCCCATAGTTTATTTATTTTCCCCGAGTCAGTGGTTCTCCAGCAAAATCAAATGATTTAGGCTTTCTAAACATTGAACCAAGTTTGCTGGACCAATATTTATTGCGTATATACTTGACATAAATTCTTTAGTTTCACTTGAGCGTGGTAAATATGATTTGCAAACGTTCATGGGCACGACTAAGAAGGGCTGTATGAATGGATGTAGCCCATCAATGTATTTACAAAAGAAAAAAGGAAAAATTGCGCCAGACATTGGCTGTTGCGCAGAATATTTTTAAGAAGAGTTTTTTCATACCCTTAAGAGTGATTTAAGGACTTTTAGATCAAGTTGTCATATAACTGTTAATGACGCATTCATTGTAAGTTAAAGCTAGTTGTGGAATTATGAGGTTCACGCTATTCCGCAACCACTAGGAAATTGATGTAGATAGTTTACATGTCTTGAAAGTAGACCTGTTCTAATAGTATAGGATCAGAGCACTTCATCTGCAAATGATAAATGGAACACAGGTGTCAGCAAAATGATCTTGTGTTGGCGTTGACGATTCAATTAGATCAAATAAGAGGTGTCAATTTTGCTTATTCAGCATTTATAATATACAGATAGCGCCGCAAGACCATAATGATAAAACAGAAATACAATTATTGTAAATGCTGAAAGATCTGATTTGGCATAATAACATTCTTTGTACACTTCAGTACTCTACAAGCTGGAGTCGAGTACTTGGGGACAAGGGCTTACCACGAAAAGATCGTCTTGTGTGACGTATTATATTACTGACTGTGACCCTCTAAAATGAAACCGAACCGGGGCCCAGGTGCACAAAGCCGTCACTAACGTAATGATGTCGCTATTAATAATTAAGTGATGTAATAACGACGTTGTTAATTTAGTGATGACGTGAAACCGAACCCGGAAATGAGTCCACGTCCCCATTTGTATGCTTCCGCTTTTAAAGAGATAAGCAACCAGGGACAATATCGCAGATGAAACTTCACAGATGCAGTTTTCTTAGTACACAGTCATTTAATGTCCAGATTTGACGTTGCATAACTTCAGTCAGTAAGTAGGTGCACAATAGCGACAGGGCACACTCATCCCATCTCGCTCCGTAACTATCGTAATTTCGTTATTACCAAAAATATTTTCTGCCAACCCTTTTATTATTTGGTCTTGCGATTCCCTAACTCACTCATTCCTTTGTGAGTTACTGGCTGACTGAATATGAATGACTTACTGACTGTAAATTGTTTAGTCTAATTGATCCTGATCTGACAATGGCGCTGGACTGACTTAATGACTTACTGACTAACTAGGTGACGTGCTAACTTAGTGACTGCCTAGGTAACCACAACTTATAGGGTGACTGAAACTTGACTGGCTAAAAATTTACTGAAACAGATTAACTTACGGACTGAATAACTTGCAAAATTCTAATTATCTAACATACATATCTGGCTGACAAATTGACAAAATCATGATCAACTTTACACAATTAACTCACTGACTGACAAACTGACTCCCTGACGCTGATTAATGAACTTACTCAACGATATTATGTCGTTCCAGATCTACGCTCCTCACTGGATAGTGTTTTTCAGAAGAGACTGTAGATTCGTTGTACAAAATGTAAATTAACAAACAACAAAAATTTTTCGAAACATTAAAAAACACAAGGCAGAATTGATTTTGAATGATGAAGTAGTAACAGCGTAAAGACGTGAGCAATAGTCACCATAAGACAGGATAATTTATACACTTTCATTGACGTCTGTCATTTTCATTTTTTTTAAAGGGCACTAACCTTAAAGTTAATTTGATTTTGGTGAAATTTATGTGACAAATGGAGTTTTACCTTTTCGAATTTTTCCGGATTCGCTTGCCGGACCCCTGCTCAGCACTCGAGAAATGTAAATTCCGTCAGTCATGTTGCCTTCTATCTGAACTCCAAGACCCACAATATCATGACTTCTTAGAGGGACCAGATGTATTTCGGGTTCCTAGAAAATAATAAAATGGAAATGAAATATACAATAGTACAGCTATTTATAGGATACACACGTTGAAACATTTTAGGTTCGCTGTTCTTCTTTTTCTCCGTACGTACACAAATGAAATGCTCTATTTTTCTGCTTATAGGACAGTTTTCGTTAGATTAAGAGCCCAGAAGATTTAATAAAGTTTTTTTGCCAAAGTATTTTCCTATTTGTTATTTTTTGTTTTTTACTTAAAGGAAAGGCCAAGCCTTCCGGGAATTAAAGCTTATTTCAATGATCGGGAAAAATTTGAACTCCGTTTAGATAAGCTGCAGAATTAATTGAATTAATTAAACTGCGTTTGCTTACAGACGGTCCGGCAGTCCACCAGTTACGTCTTGATTTTCAAGTGAATGGCGGTCATCAGCTTTAATCTTCTATTCAGCAGTAGTGTAGGTTAAGTTTATGCTTTATAGACAGTTTTTTGCAAATTTCTTTGTTATATTTTTCCAAGATTAACGGATAACAATAAAATAAACCTAACATGCTAAGTGACTTGTCATTTCCTTTAACAAAATTCTATTGCTGTGTGCCACCGAACTACTTTTGCAGGGAAAACCAACGATATCATTCTTGTGAACAAAACTAAAATTTCTGCAAAAGCTTCTTATTGCTGAGCTGGAGCTGCTATTTGCTCACAAACGGCAGAAAGTGTTATTGCAACTTAAACTACCGAAGATAGTCCAATCCTGACTTTAATACAAACATCGAGGTAATGAGAATTTTGTATTCTCATAATATCCTTATAATGTGATGGAATGAACCCACATTTTGTAAATTTTGTCGGAAGGAACTGTCGAGACCACGTAGACCACATAGGAACACATATAGACCACGGTAGCCATACAGTCAACCCTAGTCAGTATATGTATATATATATATATATATATATATATATATATATATATATATGTATATATACCAGATCACCAACCAGTCCAACATTTCCAGGTGTTAGTCAGAATAATTACAACTAATTTAATATTAGGATGTAGTGTTAAATCAATAAATTATTTTGAATTAAAAATAAAAATTATAAATGACTAATCATTGTAACGTTACGAATGTAAAACTTGCATCAGGGATCTGCTGTTGCGACCTTTGCCAAACTTAAAGTTCCTTCTTCTAAACTCTCCAATAAATGCCGACCGAGATGACCTCGCTTTTGGTGTTTGCTTGACCAAGACCTTGCCAAAGACGAAAGCAGAAATAATACCGAATAACACCCCAACAATATGCTCGAAGTATCACATTATTCGTAACATTACAGATCATCATACTTGCATTGTGGTTTACAATTATTTTTCTTATATTTACTCACAAGTTTGGTCTTTAGCACTTGAGACTTGAATAGCTGCTAGTTTATAGACTTTCCTTTTTGCTGATTGTTATCACGTTTTTGTACCATTGGTCACATTGGTAACATTACAGAAATATTTATAGTACTTTTCAAGTTTTCCTTGAAAGTTATATAAATGTCAACTTGCGGTGGACAAGCAGAGAGGTCAGTGCCTTGTTCGTTGAGTAAAGGCTAAGCAATGTGAAACTATTTCTCAGGATTTTTTTAGAATTTCGTACAGTATATATCGAATGTAATCTCGCTGGTGTTTTATGAAGAAGGCACGGCACCTGTTTAGTTGTATAAAACGCAAGCTCAGTGAAAACAAAACATAGGTAGCAGTCCGAAATGTTGTTAGACTCTAAACGGCGGCCATTTTCTAAAGATTTTGAGTTTTTAAACAAGACTTAGATAAACACATTTTCTGGGTTATTTTGAAATGGGGCAGTTTTTTAGAGTAGTCAGCCACGAAGGGCTATTGAAAATGATCCCCCGATTACTATGCAGTTGAATACAATGGTCCATAGAAAATTAATATCAGAAAGAGGTAAACTGTTAAATACTTACATGGCTACAACATTGTGTAGTCTCTAGTCGTGTACAAATTTGCATTAACATGGAATTTTAGTGTGGTCTCAAAATTATCATGACGGCGCCTACCTGAAAATTATTACTGCCACATAGGCAGTAAGCACTGAAGTTCACTCTATCATCTGAAGTAATTAAAAACTGTAATCCAGGCGTTTTCCTGGCATGTGCACGAGCTTGAGTATTTTTTTATTTTGAGCATGAGTTACCAGGCTAGTAAGAAAACATCAAAATTTTTTAGACATTTGAACATACTTTTATTTTTAGATTTCGGTGTGAAATTCTCGATAGTTTTTCAAAAATAATGTAAAATTTCGTTTTGGTTAACAAAAATCGTGACAATGGGACCATCCTGTCAGGTTTTATTCACATATTAAGAAATACTACTATCGCTTGGCAGCCATTTTGAAGTTTGGCCGCCATTTTGAATCTAACAGTATTTAAAACTGCCACCTATATAGATTTTTTCGAAACGAAAGTGTCTGTACCGAGGACATAGGTGACAGGCTTTCTTCAAAAAGTGTCCATGAAATTTGACGTGTTCACACATGTTCACAAAAAGAAGTATCAGTTTCATACTTCTGTATAATGATTAGGGTAGGCGTTAGTAAAATCACGTTCATTTTTCCACAGCAAAATATTTTTTATTCATAGTTTTTGTGCATAAAAACATTATTAAGTAGGCATAGATTTTGGTAAAGCGTCTCCCGGTAAAGCGTCTTGTCCATTATTTCATTTCTTTGTCTGTTTTTTGTTTGGTCGTACATTTTAGTTCGTTCCTTTGTTTTATCTAGTAAAGAAATGAATAATGATTAAAGTTCGATACCATGTGGTTCAGCGTAAAATCGTCAGCAGTTTGCTTCCTTTCAACTTTCCAGAAGGGAACTTTTGATTTTTCCTTTGCTTTTCCATCTTCCTTCTTATCCTGAAAGAATTTGAACAAATAATACTGATATTTGGAATATGCAGTTTGTCTGTGTTTAAACTGCTGTTCCCGAAAGTAAGTAAAACTTTCTAAATTTTCCATGAATGATTCTATACATTGTCAAAAGCGATATGTAAAAGGTTTTTAAAGAGCATAATAATGGCTGCACACATGCTGAACTGTCAACAGACGGAAAAGTACTAAAAAGTTAAGCGTACAAGCTGGAATACACGTAGGCAAGTAGGCAGACAACCAAACATGCGGCATTATTAGGACAAAAGCGAGCTCTTCATGAGTTAAAGTTTGCATCTTTAGTAGCTTGCTGACTTTCTTGCTAATAACTCTTCTGGCTGCTAGCTTTAGGTTTTAAACAAGTATTGTGTTCTTACTAACAGATAACAGAAAAATTAATAACCAAATTCATAGGGATATAAATGGGCATTAATGTACCTTGCACTGAGGTGCTTGGAAAGCATATAACAAAACACCAGGGATTTAGAACCTTCGTTTTCATTTTTATCTTCACAAAAACTTCGCGCTGCGTTATTTTTACGCACAATCCTGCCATTTTGAAACTTGCTTCAGTTCTTCAACAATGCGTTTGCCTTTAACTCTAAAACTACAATTATACTAGAATGTATGTTCTTTCACTTGTGACCCGAGGCTATTTGAGGTCAAAAGACGCGACTATTCATTTTCCCACACAACATTTTTTGACTAGTTTAATGGCGGCTTTCGCTTCCCAGCTTAACATTTCGTTGTCTCACTCAAACAAAAAGCTTAAACAAGAACACGAGTGCATTGTGGGATTTGGTGAAAATACGTGTTAAGGAAACATTTATAATTGTCAGGTTACATTAGTATAGACTCAAGCTAACGAACTAGCGCGTTTGTCGTTTTCCATATGCAATGTAATATGAAGAAATGGAGGTAGAATTGGCTATAGCGTACCGGGGAGGTTAGACAGGGGAGGCAAAAGAAGTCGATGTTCTAGTTTATTTTAGTTGGGAAATGCGTGACTGGTTTGAAATAAGACGCCCAGTAAACTTAGTTATTCTGAAAACTATTGCGCAATTGGTTAATTATTTTTTTAATTCAAAGAACTACATTCAATTAATTAATGTGACTATATAAGATTAATTGACGTTTAGTGAGACAGGTCTCCGTCATTGTCTATTTTTTCGACCATTGCTCGTGCAAATCAGGCAACACTTTTCTGATCAACCTGTACGACGTTAATATGATTTGTCTTATATAAACAAACCATGAGCAATAGTAAAATATCTCGACATCCCAGTTTCCCAATCTTCGTCAAACCTGCCTTTCTGCCTCAACCCACTCTGCCATAATTAATTATTTTGCAATCTGGAACGATAGATTACTATTTAAAACATTTTTTGCAACCATCTTGCCTAAAACAGGTAAATTCTTTTTGATAACTATAGTGACAATGAATAAAAAAATCTCACAATTAAAAAACAAGGAGAAAAGGCACAACGTTTCAAACTACCACTGCAGTTCTTTTTCAGGCGGAAAAAGGATAGAAAGAGAAAAAATCACGAGGAATCACAGGAAGTACTGAACTAATTTTTTGATCAGTAATAGTTAGCAGTGTAAACGTGTATTATACTGTTGTGACTCTGGCTAGTGATTTTACACTTCTGTGATTCTCTTTTGTGTTTTGTATCTGCAGTGCTTCTGTGTGCTTTCTACGTGCTTATATCGTTTTTAACTATAATATCCGTTTAGCTTTTTTTATGTAAATTATAAACAAAAAACCCAAAAATAAACATCATTTCATTTCTAGAAATACCTTGTGATTTTTTCCTCTTTTTTGTTCATTGTTTTTTTTTTCACCTGAATAACTACAATGGTAACTCGAGACGTTGTGCCCTTTTTCTTTTTCTTTGCGTTTGAATTGTGGAATTTTTTATTGAACCTTTTTCTGAAATTTTGAGCAGAGAGAAATAAAAATTGCATAAATACTAGGTACTTTAATATTATAGCAGTTCTCGTGCACATTTATGACTATTGCTGTGCTGATTGTGCATTATTCACTGATATATGAGGCAATGGCACGTTGCTTTTGTTTTCTTGCTTTTAACTCTCGTATCTCGTACTGTTGTTATTGTTGACGATCGTGGTGGATGTGGTAGATTTTTGGCAATAAGACTAATGCTTATCTTTAATAAAATCACTGTTATTATCCTCGTCTTCATCAACGTTATCGTTATCACCACCATTATCATTCACTCTTAACTGTTGTTACTACTGAGAATGTCTTTCAACACCTATTTTTTTATGAATTTTACCATTTCCTTGTTTTTTTGCAGCTGCATGTTTTTATCGCAGTATGTTGAACATCGATGTCCTGTACTGCTAAATCCTGCAGATTTTGTGTAAATATATTCACTTTTCAATTGACTTTTGCTTGACCGTCACCTACTCATTTGTTTGTCAGGTCAGCTCGGTTGTCTATCATCAGGTGGCTCAAGGAATTGAAATGAATCAGTCGAGTTGTCCACCTTTTTCGGTCAACACTGCCCAGCTGTTTCAGGAGCTACTTCGATATTTGATCTAAATGTATTTCGTCCGACGTTTACAGTTACGTAAAGGTAAGTGTTACGAGTTAATACGAACCAAAATCACTTCTGCATACTTTTGTGTGCCTTTTGAGAGAGCACTGTTTTTTGTTTTCAATGGCCAAACGTATACTGCTTAAATAGTCCACTGTTTTATGAACACAGAGCTCTGAACTTGAAACAGTAACGATAATTGCGCGCTCCATTTATGAATTTCCTGCAATTTAGTGGAACAAATTGTCATACAGGATACGTGTGTGTCCATTGTTTACATGTATAATAAGCCCCACCTTCATCCTTAGGAACACGCCTCCAAATGCTCTAATTGTGACTATGGTGTAGCATTTTTCTTAACCTGGCCTGACATTTTTGTCAAACGTCAATTTTGGAACTCTACACCCGGCCACAACCGCACACTCACCGCCAAAACTGTGAAAAATGATCAAGAATTGTTTGGAAAGTCACGATCATTCAAATGAGTACTTTTTATAGTTTCTTGCGGAATCAGAGTTTGGCAAATGTTCACAGGTCTAACAACAATACTTTTGAACGCACATAAATTTGCATAAAACTCTGCACGACGGTTGTAAATATACAAATTTGCACTATTGTGTGAATGCCTTTTTAACTACATTTACTCACACAAATGAACGCTAAGGTGCGGTGCGCAACAGTATTACGACGGCTCGTTAGATTACCACTTGAACTGAGTTATAGGTTTACAAATATTATTTTGTAATTTGTATAAGGATTGAATAAGAAAATAATTTATTTGACAATTGTGAAAAATTGACCAAAACATATTTGAAGTCTGACTGGGTAGCTTCTTCGTTGGCACACTTCCAGAAATGTACACCGTGCAAATTAATGCCAGGGGGAGATTATAGAAACCAGTTTATAAGATAATCATAACTTGCGTGACCACATTATTCACAATAATCCTGGATATTTTAACGGCGGAGGAAACTAACATCTTGAATCCTTCCTTTCACAATTGTTTACCTGAATGTTTTTTTTAATAAAAATGCAGTAATAATGTTAGGCACACAGCAAGCAGACCTGTATGATTTATTTAGGCTACAAGTGTAGTTAGAGCAAAGCACAGGGATGCGTCTGTGTTGTATTCAGACAACTAAAGCCAAAACGTAAGAAGTGCGAGAATCTTAAGATCTTTTTTACATTAAGAGCTCTTGGGTTCTTTCGCACGTTGAAGCACGACACTATTCTAGAAGTATTTTGGTTATCTTGTAGCATCATTATTGTTTCTTTAAAAAGTATTAACGGCGCAATGCTTATTGATAGCCAGCAAAATATGTAATCAGTGTAAAATATAAGAAGTTCTGAATTTAATTTGCAGATAAAAACGAGTTACGAACGAGCCAATTTTTTTAGAGTTTTCTGTTATTTATACAGCCAACAGTACCAAAATTTTATAACAGCAGTCTATGATAGTATTAAATGAATAGTATCCTACTCCATTTTGACGTACGGTAGAAAAAAGTACAAAGTTTGACACCTATAATAATGCCAAAGCGTTTCTGATAATTAAATGATAGATTAAAAACTTAATTAACGGTGGACGAACCCAACTAGTGATGACATCACAAGTGAACATATTTTTCAACAGTCACAAACACTCCATGAGCGTGTTAAACGCTTTTGCGAAGGCGAAAACTGAAGTACAGTGCTACAGTAGAACATTCACTACAGTACACAAACTCGGTAAATTTTAAATTTAAGAATTTAAGTTTACCGTTGTGCTCATGCTTGAGCTCTCAAACATGTGCACTACTTCACAACTAAACACTTCTGAAATGAAAGGTACAGCACCTGTTTTTGGGCAACAGATGCAGGCGCTAGTGCACGTTTAACTAGCGAATGGCGACATGCATGTAACAGGGAAGAACTAATGACGCAAAATTGTGTTAGTGTGGTAATAATTCCTTAACGTAAGTCATTCTTGAAAAAAATATTACGTTCCATTTCAATATTTTATTAGGATAGATAATTTTGAGCTACAGTTTAAGACTGGGTCCGGCTTTGCTTTAAACGCAGCAAGTGCAGATCAAGAAAGTGCTAACAAGCTACCCACCTTCTTGTCTTTCGTCTTAGGTTGGGTGCTGGCTTTTCCGTCTGCTTGAGCCGGAACTTCTGCAAATGAAAAGATAAACTTACATTTATGGTGGTATTAATATTTTGTTTATGCTTTACCACGATTATCTTGTTTATTTAGGTTGACTTATCGGTAATTTTGTGACACATGCAAAACCATAGATGGAAACAGAAATTTAAACTGTGTTATTTAATCCGTGGTGACCACTACATGAACAAAAAAATGCCCAGTTTTTGTAAATTTTCAGGTATTTAACCCGCAGTTTGCAGCCACTTGCCTTGTGTGGTCACTGGCATTGTTTGCATCAATATATTTAAAGGAAGACAGGACGATTTTCCATATACTACCCCATTTTCAAATCCGATAAAAAGTATACATCTTAACACAATTAATACTGCAAAAGCGTTTCTGATAATTAAATAATAGATTAAAAACTTAATTAACGACAGGCGAGCCCGACTATTGATGACATCACAATCGAACATAATTTTTAACAGTAAAAATATTTCATGAGCGTGTTGCACGTGTTTGCGAAAAAGAAAATTGAAGTACAGTGCTACAGTAAGATATTCAGCGTGTTGCACTAAAACTGGGCAAGTTTTAAGATAAATATTCAAATTTCAAATTTAACGCTGTGTTCACGCATAAGCTGTCGAACGTGTGCAGTTCGTCACAAACTATTCTCACAGCGAAGAACTGTTGCCGCGAACGCGAAATTGCGTTTGTCTGGTAATAATTCCTCCAGGTAAGTCATTTTTGAAAAAATAGTACCTTTCCTTTCAATATTTTAAAGAGTAGATTGTTTTGACACACAGTTTAAGATTGGTACCGATTTTGCTTTAAGAAAATAGCGCAAAATTAGCATTTTTTCACACATGCAATCTTTCACACAAGTGCTCACGCTCCACGCACGCATTTCTCACACAAGCTCACATATTCTACACAGAAGTCACACATTTCAGGAATGTACATTTCCTGCATTCAAACACTCTCACATTAAAAGCTGAACACTCATAAAAAGCTTAAGTCGAAGTTTCAAGGACACAATTTTGCACAGTTTTTTGAAGAATTGAGAGGAATTTTCTGTTTACTCATCCTAGGCAGCTATTGTCACTTGTTCAGACAGGTAGATTGCTCCATGCATATAGTGATGACCATGGCCGACTTTTAAGCAGCGTTGATAACTACGATTTTTCATATTTATCAACATTTTCTTGTCATGAAGTGTTTAAATGCCATTATATATGCGTTACAAAACAACAGTCATCACGATGAAACCAAAACCGGCGTTTGAACAAATTACCGGTTTGTACTTTTAGCACAATAAGTTGATGGCAGAGTCGTGAAACTTATGTAATTACTTATTTAAAGCGGCGAAAAAAATTGCTTGAAATGTTGAGAAAGAAAATTCAGAAATATAATTGACGTGGAATTCCTCAAGGGGGCCATTTTGACCGTGGTTTTTTATTAATATTAGTAAAATAGAAGCACATTAGCGCACAAATAGAATATGCTCATTTTTTACCTAGAGTCGTACAGTTTTGGACCAGTATCTTTGCTTTGAGTGCAACAGTCAAAGAGTTCTATGCGAAGCTGAACGAAGCTCTACGTGTGGATGCTGATATTTGCTTTCCTGGTGGATTCGTTTCCCCAGGCACGCGTCTAATTTAAAGCTCAATTTTTTGCAGCATAAGAGAAAGTAATTCAAATTTTTTCTAAAAAAACTTTCGATTTCTAGCACTGATTCAATCCCATTGCGCACTGGACTGATTGAATTCTAATCCAAACAAATTAACTAGAATAACAAGTTTGGTGCCGAGGAACCACAAAAATATTCACTTGCGTGATGTTTTCATACAGCTTTGCGCACTACATCTTCAAGTTAATATCCAGCACACGCGGCAGGCTTTTCTTACTGTGCTACTGGTTGTGGCGGTACCGTAACTTTTATCATTATCAAGTATCATACTATAAGATAACTTACTGAACCGACAGAGTTGCTTAGGAATACGCCTAGCGTGACATAGGCGTGTATTTTGACATACTCATCGTCCTTTTGAATTGGCAAGAGTTTTAAATGAACTTGGACAATAACTACATTTTACTATGCAGGCATCAAACTTTGAAGCAGTCTTCCTTCAACAAAAAATCAATAAACACGACGCCATTATTTTATAAAAAAGCGTAAATAAAATCTTACTTAATAGAATTACTCAGAAACGCAGAGTAGGATTCTTACGTGCATGGAGTTAATTTATTTTTATGAACCACAATGGAAATAGAACGAAATGTATGTTACTTTTGTGCTGCTGTGTTTCGTGCCCCTTTGTTTCTACAGCTTAATTTTCTTCTGTGAATTAAGTGGATCTTTATTATTCTTATTATTATTATTATTATTATTTGAGTTTTCATCTTGGGTGATCTTTGCACAAGCCTGTACACGTGCCATGTAACCATGCCACGTTCCATTTTACAGGCCATAGCCTAGTGACTACAAAATAGGATATAGTGTGAAGTATTGTAAAGAGTATCACATAATGCTGAAAGTAACTTATAACAAATTACTGCATAATTTGCTGCGTGGTCAGAAAACAACTTGATATTTTGTTTTGTCAAACTGGTTTGGAATGTAAGACAATGAACTATTAACTGAAAAGTAAAAAACACTTCTGGACAGACACACAGCAACCGAATACTAACCCACGTTTAATGTCAATGTTAAAGATGTTACAAAGATATCTGTAAAGACGGCCTACTTTGTAAAAAAAGGTCGTTCCGGCGAAATTACGCAATACGTAATTTTGAAGAGCGCGAATTACGATGTTTTTGCGTTCATGCGTATCGTACTGTCAGCATTGGCCGCACGTAATTGATTAAAACAGTAAGATTTACAGAAATGGGATCTCAAATAAAAGCTTAGACCACCAATTGTGGCAGCATAGAAACTTTCTGTTCATAATCGAAAAACAAACAAAAAGACGCATTTTTACTCAAAGGCGGCAATAATAATGGATAATGCTATTACTCACACGCTTTTTACTAATCAGACTGAATGCGTGTGAATATCCATGCGCCCTGGTAAAACCTGTTGTTAAACGACTAACAAGGTCTGCCATTGTGTACTCTCATCTATATCCAGTGCTTCCTACTTTTCAATGAAGTGTAACGCTTGTTCATCCGTTAATTATTATTACCAGGGTATAGGCCCAGTTACGGCTGTCATACCTGAAGGAACTATAACGGGGGCATAGGCAAATTTCAATATTATTCATTCAAATGGTGTCATTTTTAGCAAGAAATTTAACCTCTGCTCCAAACCTGTGCAAGCTAAGGGTCTAATCATTATAACATCCTGCTGGGTTCAATCAGGAACTCAAATACACCCGTTCATGCAATTAACTACCATCTTGAACAAAGAAAGTTTAACAAGTTTATTTATCGTAAGGCTTTAATTTGTGTTTGCTTTACTATTAGAAAAGGATTTTGGTTTTAGACGTGTTCTATGCATTACCGTAAAGAGAGGTTAATCTCTTTGTTACCGAGATTAGTGAATGAAAGACTATACACAAGCCTGATAAGTAAAAATTCTTTTACAGATTTAAAGTTAAGAAGACCCCCGTTGCAATAATTGAATTTTACAATAATTATGTGCATTTTTATTAGGTAAATGTCTCAGTGGTAAAGTTACTATACAGTGAGAGAATACAGAGAATTTTATCATAAGTACCAGAAATCATTACTCAAACGTATTTGGGGTCACACAAGCGAATGAACGATAGCCAAATAATGACACTCTGACAGACCATGTCAGTGGGCACGTCAGAAAACAGGTTAGTTTTACCGTCAAACTTATTGTGTCTCTTTGCGAATATTTTTACATACAGTTCGTCACACTGCACGCAAGCAGTGTGTTGTCAATGCTTGTGGAGGCACCGGAATCAAGGATAATAATATTCTATGGAGACACTGGGCCTCACAGGTTCGAATCTTTATACAAGCTGATTAACCCAAGAATAACATTTAATCAAAATGTGATAAATGGCTATCTGCAGTGTAATGTAAAGTTTAATACAGTAGAGAACAGCTATCAAGGCTGCGTGCTTGACAGCGTGAGTCTTGCAAAAGACTGCTGGTCCATACTTTCCAGTGGGGTCCTTTACTAACGGTTCCCACCAGATTGGTCAATCAATACATTAGTTACTCAAATGTCATGCTGGCCCTATAGCAGCCTCACTGTCCTAAGCTCAAAAATCATTACTTCCACATTTTGCCTTACAAACCATCACATTTCGAATTTTTGGCCACAATGGCTGATGTATTGCGATGGCAAAGGCGTGTCAGATCTGGCAAATTAATAGAGTTTTAATTTCCGCTGCAGAATCAAGGCTGACTACATCTGGGATTTGGCAACGCCTTGGTTTTAATTATTGTAGACATGAAAATACGCGCAATATTAATTATTATTTTAAAGCGAATGTGAATTAGGACTGCCGTAGCTTGTATCTGCACTAATGGAGTGTTGAATGAAAGACCTACATGATAAGAAAGGAGTTTAAGACCTCAAGGGCTGATGTCTCAGCACTGAACCGTAGTAGATAGTATCTTCCCATTTTGAACATTAACTCTTATAATTCAAGGTCTGCTTGTAAGCAAAATAGGATTGCAGCATCTCTCGATTGATGCTCCGAGGTAGAGCCCACTCTACTGCACTATTATTATAAAGATCCGGGAGCTGTTAAGTAGGTGATTTACCTCATTTACGCTGACAATGGATTTTTTATGTCACAACATTAAAACTATTTTCGTTGAAAAAGTTCTTTCACTGTACAATGACGAAAAGCGGATAAACCAAACCTCGTGCTTCTAGAGAGTGTTTCACACATGTGGCAGTTGTGTTAATCAAGGTAAAATGCCCTAAAACAGTTACAATTACAATAGTGTTCGCCTTACCTGCGCTTTTCACTATATCAACTTCGTCGAGGAAATTTGGGTTTGTGTAGGCGTGGTTACCTTCCTCCACGTCCCTCTTTTTTGGAGGCGCCTTACTACCGGGGCACCTTCCATGAGTTTTGTAATACCAGATTGTAAAAATGGCAGCACATAAGGCAATGGTTCCTATGAAAGTCCCAAAGAAAACGCCAGCAATTGCGCCACCAGTGTATAACTGTGCGGCAAAAGCTCCATGGAGATTCAAGGCAAAGACCAACGCACAGAGAATACTCATCTTGGTATCTTTATTGCCGTGTCACAGCCACTACATGAAAACAACTTCCGTTTAGGTGACCAAATCTTATCAAACTTGTACCATAGCGAACGATTAAAACAAGGTATCCTTCGATAGGATAGAAAAAGTCCAGTAGACCAAAGCACGCTTTTAAAAAACACCAAGATGTTTCACGAACTAGGCCTTCCTTATTGACGTGGCCACATACAAAAACTTAGCCGTGGAAAATCCGTTCCTTGTTTTGGATGCTTCGTTTGCAGAACGTGGCTGAAGACAACTCCCAGAGTCTCTTCGGATACCAGAAGTCAGTCAGCGCTTTGTTTTTGGTGTGTGTTTAACAGATACCTTGACGCTGACCCAGTATACGATGCGTCCGGACGCGCCCGGAAACTTTAAACACAAGCAACGAAACAGCTGCAGGTAAACTTGCCTGCCGACTCAACCGGTCCCCGCTACATTCCGTACATACCTCTCACCTGTTCACCTAGCTCACCCGAATAAGTAATCATCCACGCCACGTGGAGCTGCATAATGCAGATATATAGGTGGGAGTGGAAAAATACCTACAGCTAAGAGCAAAATTAATTCATTGTGTAACCATTGTACTATAAGCAGTATTAAGTTTAGTTAGGTATCTGTACGTGCATCTGCTGTATACTATCACGGTTTTACTTACTTAATTTTACTGTTTTACTGACCGATCACAGCCGGACGATGTGTACCTCTTAGGTTTAAGATTTAGATTTAGTAGATTTATTTCGCAATAAACATATACATATACATTACATGTGCATCGATAATCAGTTTTTCGTTGTGGGGAAATAACTTTGACTGGACTTTGCAACATCTTTCTTCAAAATACCTCGTAATACCGCATTCTCTGTATGCCTGGACAGGGACTATTATTTCTGAAAACAGTTCTAATGAGTCAACCCGTAATTGACTAATTAAGAAGTTATGCTATTCGAGTCTTAGGTTGAACAAACTGCAATCATTCGATAGTAAGAGAATAATCTGAGTCCTTAATTCAGGAATTTAGCATGTAGCAGTTTGAATTCGAATCACGTAAATTCAACTAATGTCTGTTTATGCGGCAGAATCCCTTCAGCATGTACAAGTTTTGGCCCGGGATTAATAGTAACTGACGTATATAGTATATATAATAAAGTTTCAAACAAGCCATTAGTGCAAGATAAGCTTGGCGTGCAGGACTGCAGGTGGCAGCACAAGTGCACAAAACAATTAAACTACAATTTTAAGACGTCATTTATTAATAAAATTGTTAAAGGAACACTAGAGTATAGTATTTCATTCTTTTGTCACTAGATGTCATGCTATTCGTAATGTCTGTACTATTATTACGCACTGTTGCACGTTGGTCGCGCCATCTACCAAAGTTAGTGTTTAAATAATAAAAACTGGCTTTGTAATGGATTATTAAGCAGCTGTTGTTTCTAGAACCAGCGTTAAGACAAAAACAATAATTGGGCACAATAGCTACACGCATTTTACAATTATCACCTCAAATTATTGCCGTAGACCTCTTTAACATGTTCCACATTTTTTGCGTTTTTGTGATATTTTCTTTTTGATACACTGTATGCACAAATAATGCAAATGCGGCTAAAATAGGTTACTTTAGCTAAACCAGTGGATATCTTGTAAGAATGTTTAAACGTGCTAAAATTAAATAAATGCTCGCGACTAACATTCCTTCGAATGCATTTACCAGTTATGCTTTCTTAAACAAATAATGAATCTGATAACATAATTGACATTGGCATTATAAAAGTAATTTGATATCCCTCTATAGCTGACTTTGGCCTACTAACAACATGGTTTAGTGGTTTTCCCTACATGAAACTTGGTATTTACAGCAAAAAGTGCCACAAACAGAAGGCTAGGCCGTAATAAAAAGTTGCTAAACGAAGGTAAACTAGTGGCTGCTGTAGTTAGAAGAAGAAAAAACTAAGAAGATTAGAAGGAAATGAATGGGAAAGCTTATTATGTTCTTGAAGAGTTTGTCAAAGCTCGGGGAACATAGTGAACTTTTCACATAGAAACGGGTTTGGAGAAAAGTGCGAGGCAGAACAGTATTTACTATAGCCCCTATAGTGCATTAGGCATAAGATTAAAATCGCATTGGAAAGACCGGTATGCCGTGGAAATATTTCATATTTATTAGTGAAAAAATAAAAAACAAGACGTACGCACAGTTTCAATTTTGAAACATAGTGACGCTGCAGACAAACAAAACAATTACTCATAAATCATTCTGTTAGTTATTTTATGGAGAGATTAATGATTAGTATTTAACATAAGATTGTCACTCATCTGGCCTCCTTTCAATGATAAGATCATTACATAGTATGTTGTTCACTATGTCTTAAAACTGCATCGTGTGCGTGTACGTATATGTTAGGGATCTGAATATTCAAAACAACTTTTAAGTGCTGAAGCATTTTCCGAATGAATGGTAAATTAAAACTGCATTTGCAGATCATAAAACGAATGCAAGGCAGTGCATTGCAACACCTCATTGATGTACAAATACGAAGGGAGGTAGGTAGGTAAAGGTAAGTAGGATCTAAGTTGGTACACTCATGCAGATATACAAGTAAAGGTAGGAAGCAAGAAACAGGCAAACAAAAACTAGCAATAACTAAGAAAGTCTCATGTAAATTGCCACCTGTTATCAGCGTTACGAACTAAAACAAAACAGGCATACTTCCACTGATATGTTGTTCATTTTATTACTAATAGCGTAATGTGCTACCACTCCTCCTATAATTTATTTCTAGTAAATATTTGTATATTTTTGTTGATTATTTATAAGAATGTTCGCATTCATCACCCGGGGTGTGTCAGGCCGTTGTGTGTATTTTAGACCGCGCGGTAATTATGTACTGCGCCTCATTCTATGTTGTTGTCATTGCGCCATCTATTGCCGGCGAAACGCACTGCAGCTTTTATTTTTTAATCATTCCGTAATCACCTGATTATTGATTACTGTGATTTCTTAATCATAACTTGCAGTTGATTGACAATATCATAACGAGTCTCCCTATTCAATACGTTCAATGATTACTGGCAGTTTGGATATAATAGCGCTGCTGTCTCAGTGACGTAATACTAGGTTTGGTACAGTAATTGTAACAGCTATATAAAAAATTCTTTGCCAAACCTGTATGTTGACATACAAACAGCAAACAAAACAATAGTCAGTAGATTTTTAGTAGTAAGTAAAACCTTGGACTAGTTTTGACCAAACTGGTTTGACAAACCATTCATTTATCTTCAAGCGAAGTTCTTTGCTGTTCATGACAGAGTTTTTTTTTATTTTATATTGAAAACACAAAGTATTCAAAAAAATAAGTACAACTAACTTCTCAACACTTACTAGCATGGGAACGCTTTCGTTATAAGTGTTGGAATTCATGAGTAAGTTCAGTTTGTGTAATTTGGTGTTTAAAGTGTTAAACCAACTTTGACATCTAAACTGAAAAAATAACACAGAATGAGTAGTCCTATATGTTAATTACTCTTTAGAATTTGAAAGTACAAATATTCGAACGAGCTGGTGAGAATAAGTCTGTAATATAAATAAATAAAGAAATATTATAAAAAGATAATAAGCCCCATAAGACGCTAAAAATATATGTGTGTAATTATATGACTATAGTATTTATGTATAGATTAAATTCGCTAAAGTCAGGTGTGGCTAACTTTTTTCCAAAAATGCTTGTCTGTGATTGGATAAATGTTTTTTGTGCAATTATGCGTCCTGTAAATCGAAGTAAAAGAGTCAATATAACCGTTGTACATTATGAAAGAACCAGAACTTATTTCGTTATCAGAGACAATCAGGATTGTCATCTAACTCCGCGTTCAAACTAACAAGCGAGTTTTCTCTCTGACAGTAAACTCACAAGTGTGAACTGCTTTGCGAGTTACTATCGGCAAGTTATTGCAAACTCTCCGACAGTTGCTGCGAGTTGATTTCCTTCGAGTTACTGGTTTGTGTGAACACCTCGGCGGGTTACTCTGGACACGTCTGGCAATGAATAGTTAGGCAAGTGAGTGTTAGCTTGTGCTTACTGTCGGAGAGTAACTCGCAACAAGTTTTGCTCTCTAGTCTGAACACGCCTGCGAGTTACGTGGCTGTAAGGACATTGAATCAGTGCATGTATGTGTTTAAGGTTTAAATCCATCTCAGTTTCGACTTTTGTTCGCATTTCCTTCTTTCAAGACAGGTTCATAAACTGACTAAACGTGGGCTATTTCTGTTAGTTTAGCTGATTGTAGTTTGAAAAAATGCGACGACCTTTCTGTGATTTTCTGATGCTTCTCAATTGATCGAAATTACTGGCACCATGCGTAAATTCTGAGGTACTGTTCCCCCCCCCCTCTCTCTCTCTCTCTCTCTCTCTCTCTCTCTCTCTCTCTCTCTCTCTCTCTCTCTCTCTCTCTCATTCTCTTTCTCTCATTCTCTCTCTCTCTCTCTGTCTCTCTCTCTCTCTCTCTCTCTCTCTCTCTCTCTCTCTCTCTCTCTCTCTCTCTCTCTCTCTCTCTCTCTCTTTTTCTTTCTCTGTCACTCTCGTTCTTTCTCTCCATTTCTGTCACCAAAAAATCTAACATGTTTTCGTCTTTAAAAGAGTGACAATATGTTGTCACGCTTGATCTTGCGATAAAAACAAGCTTTCCGTACTTAAACGGAAAAAAGCATTAAGTTAAGATGCCCGTGGATTATGGAAATTTTTTAAGAATAGCTTCAACTGGGGCATGCAAACAAAGCGTATAGAACTTGAACTTAAAACTTATTTTTACAAGTGAGGCTGCTCTTTTGTCACAGTTTATCAGATCGACTAAAAAAAACATGGCGGACTGCCTTGCCTACAAAAGAAAGAAATGTATTTACTAAATAAATAGTTTTTTTACTAAATAAATAGTCAAGTTTTTCATAATGCAGAACGTATAAAACAGTTTAAATACAGAAAAACTCTGTACTTCACAGGGTGTTAAATTCTGGAAACGGCAAATCGTAAAAATGTCATAGAAATAAGAATGGAAACATTATGTATAGTTATAGGAAGCTGAAGATGCAATATTTTACCAAACCTTTCTCGAAAACTTACCAGATTTATGGAAAGAATACCAACGGTCGACATTTCACAAAATAGCAATTAGGAGGACCAAGCCTAAAATCAGAATTTACCTGAGATGAAACAGACTCGATGATTGCTTAAGTCAAAATAAAAAGGAAATTTTTTGACGATGATGTGTTTCATGTAAGTTAATGGACTGCATTTTGGCAGTGCAACAGGCCGCATTTGGGTCAAACCTGTATTAATTTAGAATTGCAAATCTTTATCTGGTTTCTCAAATATGTTTCCGGTTAAAAAGCTAAGGTCGTAATTACTTTTATGTTTACTTAATTACTAATTTTGTAATTAGCTATTATTTTAACGTGTTTTACTTTCACAGTGGCCTCACTCAATAGTTTTCTTGGTTTCATTTTTCTGTCTTATCTTGCAGCTGTTACGTAGCAATTAGGTTCATTTATTTTTAGGTATTGTGCTTTACGTTTGCGAATTTAATTTAGCTTGTTTTTATTACTTACTGCTGGCACTCCAGTGAATCCCTTTTGTACATATGCCATTTTATGCTCTTTGTGTGCTATTTTATTTTTATGTACTCTTGTGTCTAAATAAATAATAGATTTATAATATGTAAAACAATATATGTAATGTAATGTAATGTATTATATGTAATGCAATGCATTGTAATACAATACAATGCAATGCATTGCAATACAATACAATACAATGCAATTCAATGCAATGCAATGCAATGCAATGCAATGCAATGCAATGCAATGCAATGCAATGCAATGCAATGCAATGCAATGCAATGCAATGCAATGCAATTACAATACAATACAATACAATACGATACGATACGATACGATACGATACGATACGATACGATACGATACGATGCGATACGACACGACACGACACAACACAACACAATACAATACAATATCTTCATTAACACGTCATACGTTGCGTGGTTGATAAACTGACTGAGCGATCGTTCGTTTGACCAATAAGGCGCCGGCATTTGATGACGTACCATACACGAACTTGTACGGGATACGAATTCCAACCAGATAAAATTTTGAATTGGCACACCACCTCTTAAAAGCTGTTAACGAATGAAAATCGTTGGCAGCTCATTATATACTGCAAAGTGTTGAATTGGGAACCCTTGATGAAGGAAATTTCTACCCTTCTGAATCTTCCAACACTGCAGGTAGTTTTACCAGGCCAATAAAGAGTTCCTTTACTTTTTTACAGCTGAGAGGGAGAGAGAGAGAGAGAGAGAGAGAGAGAGGAAAGGGAGAGAGAGAGACAGAGACAGAGAGAGAGAGAGAGAGAGAGAGAGAGAGAGAGAGAGAGAGAGAGAGAGGAGAGGGAGAAGGAGAGGGAGAGGGAGAGAAAAAGAAAGAGAGGGAAAGGGTGAGTGAGTGAGAGTGGGAGGAGGAAGAGGAGGAGGAGATACAGAGGGAGGCGGAAAAGTAGGAACCAAGGACCAAGGACAGCAGTACAAAGAAAGACAGCTATTAGTTAAAATTAGTTTAGACAGTATGGTCAAGGTTAGGGACACTCCAGTGATCTAATTTTAGAGGCTCAAACTTCTAAATTTCTCTATTGTTATAATCGAGATAATAAAATCGACGTTTACAATAGTCAGTTTATTACTTTGCTATGTTAATACGTGAGAGAGAAACTAATAGGGTTTTAATGAAAACATCATTATCAATTAAACAACGTGAATTATGTTACCATAAACTAGTTGGTTGGTTGTTTTTAGCGTTTCCCTTTCTGTGATGTAAAAGTTGTAAAACAATAACATCACCAAGAAATGTCAAAACAATCCGTATGAAAGAATTACTGTGGAATGATCGGTTAGTAGGACAACAGCCGAAGACATTCATATAAAATTGAAATCAAGGTTCTTACATCAGTTTTTGAGAAAAGAGTGGTTGTATTATAGTGTAGTGCGCACGCCAAATTGTAATTTTAATAACTGGTTAATATTTATTGTCAAAAAAGGTAAGCAATTTATATCAATGATATCATATGATTTCGATAAACAGTGTATATATATATATATATATATATCGTGGACAAAAAGTGCCCAAGTTTATACTAGAATAATATTAGTAACAAGTGCGCCCTACAAAATTGACATTTTACTACATGATATTATAATACACTATAAGTCTTAGCAGATTTTTACAGCCTAGGATGAAGGGATGAAGCTTGTCGACAGCTTTTTGGTTGGTCGGTTACAAAGGCTGAACTTTGAACTTCCTTTATCGTTTGGGGTATACGGTGCCTAGTATTCTAAGTGTCTGTTTTATTCTATTCTATTCTAATTAAGCTGGAATTCCCTGATCCACGTTGTATCTCAACTTTTTCACATTTGCTGCCTTTCAAGTTTGGTATCCAATTTAATTATGTTTGCTGAGTTTACTGACGATAAATTGATTGGTTTTTTGCAACCTTTTGGCATAAGAGGTTGCATGTGATGTGATAACCAAAAAGAGGTTTATCTAAACTTCTGTGCTTAGACCAATAATAGTTATTCTATACCTGTCTCAGAACTCAGATTCAGTCGAACCCGGTATAAAAGTTCGGGGGTGAGATGCAGCCCTATTTTCACAGGTGTATCGTGCTTTCTATGTAGTGAACTGTAAAGGTTTGTGGATGGATGGTTTTACTCCGTGGCGAAATGAAACTGTACGAATTGTCGAGTCATTTTTACCCACGTCGTGTCATTTGTCAAAAATTTTTATGTAATTTGGCGTGGAGCAATTGAAAGACAACGAGTTTGCGTGTCCTACTGTAGATTGTCAAAAATTCACTTTTTGTTTTCATTTGTTTCATTAAAATGTTTAATTAGGAACAAATGTTTCTTTTCCAGATTATAAAGATGTTAAATAAAGTGTTTCTAGTCGTCGTGGCAGTGCTGCTAGCAATGGTAAGTTTTTTAACAAAAAATAAATACTAGTTTTTGTTGTAGTTCCTTGTATGATTGTAGGTTTTAAAAACATTGTACTTTGAAGGCTGTTGATAAATAGCTTTAATTTCCCCCCATGGGAACACCTAATTGTTTATACATAATTTGTATCCATTTAGGTCGCTTTGGAGGTAAGAGCAGGTTATGGCGGATATGGTCACGGAGGCGGATACGGTCACAAAGGCGGATACGCATATTACAAGCCTGTCTATGAGAAAAAGTACGTTTTGGTGTATCGCAAACCCAGTTACGGATACGGCCATGGAGGTGGATACGGTCATAAAGGAGGATACGGCCATGGAGGCGGATATGGTCACAAAGGTGGATATGGTCATGGAGGTGGATATGGTGGCGGACACGGAGGTGGTTATGGTGGTGGTTATGGAGGTGGCCATGGTGGTTATGGAGGTGGACATGGTGGTGGATACGGTGGTGGACATGGTGGTGGATATGGTGGTCACAGTGGTGGATACGGTGGTGGACATGGTGGTGGATATGGAGGTGGACATGGTGGTGGATATGGAGGTGGACATGGTGGTGGATATGGTGGTCACAGTGGTGGATACGGTGGTGGATATGGTGGTTACAAAGGTGGTCACGGTGGTGGATACGGTGGTGGATATGGATATCATTGACGAGGCAAAGTTCAACTCGAGACACTTTGATGAAAACCAAAACTGAATGAAATTTTGGAGCGAACGTATGGCATGTAGCATGTTCGTTTTCTTGTCTTTGGCTCATGTCGTGTTTGCAATTGTAATGATAACGGAAGCGGAACACTTATGCTCACGAAAAATACAGAATGCTGACCTTTATTGCATGATTTGGGCCAGTTACAATTGGCAGGGGTAAAAATGTTGTGCGAGTTACTCATTACAGTCATACCTCCGTTTTCGAACGTCTCCGTCCTCGTACAAATCGGTTTTCGACCAGAAAATTCGAGATGAAATTGTCTTCGTTCTCGACCCGAAATTCGGTACTCCACCAACCGCCAAACACGTGATGAACACGAGCCGAGTTGAACCGAGAGTAGTCACGCACAAGATTTGAATCGCCTAACATCGCTAACTACTTTCTACGCTTATTTTTCATGCAGGAACAATTATGTTTTTCTTTCCAAGTAATTCTATTATGTTTTTCTTATCAATTATATCATATCTACTGTTTGAATAAACATTTTTGCATTATTATATTTCGTTTTAGTAATACTTTACAGTTCATTTGGTGCTTGAGAACGGATTATTTGCTTTTACATTATTTCTTATGGGAATAAATGATTCGGTTCTCAACCATATCGGTTTTCAAACACTTTTTAGGAACGAATAATGGTCGAAAACAGAGGTATGACTGTATTTCAAACGCGTTATCTAGGATGCTCTTGCTTTATGTTAAGTTACACGTTTTTCGTTTTGTTATAAATTTTGATAAATATTATAGTTATGCTTCAGATCAAGCAGGCCTACCTCACTATGTACTTTAATTGTGGCTGACGTTTGCTAACAGAAAATTATCTTCTATTTTGGCAACTATTTTCTTACCATACTTAATGGTTTCAATTGTCTTCAATAAGTTTTCATGACAAATAAATTTATATAAACTGTTTGTTAGTGTTTCACTTTGTTTTTTATTTATGTTTATTAAAGGAATAGAGAAAAGTCTTTCATATCCTGCCTCAATTTCGAAGTCCGCTAAAAGTATGCTTTTTAACACTGTGATAATGCCGAAGCGTTTCTGATAATTAAATAATAGGTTAAAAACTTAGTTAACGGCGGGCAAGCCCAATTAGTGATGACATCACAACTAAACAAAATTTTTAACAGCACAAATATTCCATGAGCGTGTTGCACGTGTTTGCGAAAGCGAAAATTGTCGTATGGTGGTGCTGTACAACTTTAAGTGCGTGGCACAAAAAATCGGTACATTTTAACTTTAAAATTTAAATTTCAAGTTCACCGCTGTGCTCACGCATGAGTTCTCGAACGTGGGCAATGCATCACAACTGAGCACCTCTGAATAAGCTTTTTCACGGTTTTGTTGTGCGCACGCGCAGTTGCTGCAGGTCAAAAGTGACAGGTCATAGCAACGCTTCTTAACTATAACAGTCACGTGACATGTGTGTAAAATAAAGCCGTCTACCGCACCTGCTCAGTAACTTCAGTTGTTTTATGTAGACGTTACTTAATTATGCATTAATCTATGCATAAAGTGATTTACTAGTAGAATCTTGGTTGGGAGCAAGAAAAAAATGAACTGGGTAAGGTTCTAGCTACCTGTTAAAACTGTTAGAATTACAATAGCTTGGCTGCAAGGCGTTGTCAAATGTATACAAATGTGTTGTCTGGTAAACTGAACCTTTGACCTTTTCACGATCATCATCAATCGCTGGAATTGTGAAAAGGCTTAGTGAGTGGTACAGCACCTGTTTTTTTGTGCAACGTGTCATAACAGAAACAAAGAAAACCGAGCTATTTATAACATTTTTTTGCATCAGTATTGTAATTCACAACTTGCTATTTCCAGTCAATAGTCACAATGTCATACACAACCATCATTAATTATTATTGCTTTCGAGCAAAACGTGACAAAAGTTAATTTTGATTTTCCACCAATAGACGGAGCAACGATGCATGATTCGGCTTCATCTTTTGCTGAAGCGGTTTCTTCAGTTTCTTCAGCTACTATGAGCTTCCCGCGATAACTGAACAATTTTAAAGAAACTAGGTGAGTGTTATTAATTGGAATTTGGAACCAAAAATAGTTTCCTCTCACAGTTCAGTACACTGCAAGTCTGAGTTCAACAATCAGTGACGTGGCTTACTTTTTATGGTGATTTTTGCAGTGGAACTAAAATCTTTCCAATTATCACTATAATTCATTAAGATATAACGAAGAAGCAGAAGTGCATTAGCAACTTTCGGATTACACAATTTTTTAATAAGAAACAATGGGGCTTTACATGACACCACCCAAAAGCGGTTTACCCGGGAGTCACCCATTTCTTAAGGCAAGCTAGTTTCTACATTGCCAAACATCGCCCAGGCCCACCATTCGACTATATCCCTCACCTATGTTGATGAAACAGATTTGCCACATTTTGCTCTGATACGCCAGGTTTATATGTTTTCATAAGCAAGTTGCTTCTTTGGTTTGATTGATGCCTCTATATACTACCTTTGCAACAGAGTATCTTTGGTGGAACTTTCATTTTCATTTAAACTAGTTTACGAAGCGAAGTGAACAGGCTCAGGACCCAAGAAGGTCAAAGCGAGATAAGGCATCGTGTACACGAATTCATAACAATATCAACAAAATAATTTAGTACCATACTTATCACATGTCAAATACGGTGTGATTAATTACGCCAATTTTTGTAGACGTACGTGACGTCATTGAGCAAACAGGGTGTCGCAAAATTGTCAACCATCCTTAATGATATCCACCACCATAACCACCTCCATATCCATAGCCACGATTGCCGTACCCACCATAGCCACCATAGCCACCTTTGTGACCGTATCCCCCTCCGTGACCGTATCCTCCTTATGACCGTATCCACCTCCATGGCCGTATCCGTAACTGGGTTTGCGATACACCAAAACGTACTTTTTCACATAGACAGGCTTGTAATATCCGTATCCGCCTTTGTGACCGTATCCGCCTCCGTGACCGTATCCGCCTCCGTGACCATATCCGCCATAACCTGCTCTTACCTCCAAAGCGATCTAAATGAATACAAACTATGTACAAACAATAAGGTGCTCTCAAGTGGGAAAATTAAAGCTATTTATCAACAGCCTTCAAAGTACAATGTTGTTAAAACCTACAATCATACAAGGAACTGCTACAGAAACTGTCCAAATCTTTTGTCTAGTATTTTTTGTTAAAAAACCTACCATTGCTAGCAGCACTGCCACGACGACTAGAAACACTTTATTTAACATCTTTCCAATCTGGAAAAGAAACATTTGTTCCTAATTAAACATTTTAATGAAACAAATGAAAACAAAAAGTGAATTTTTGTCAATCTAAAGTAGGACACGCAAACTCGTTGTCTTTCAATGGCTCCACGCCAAATTACATAAAATTTTTTGGCAAATGACTCGACGTGGGTAAAACGACTCGACAATTCGTACAGTTCCATTTCGCCACGGAGTAAAACATCATTATCAATTAAACAACGTGAATTATGTTACCATAAACTAGTTGGTTGGTTGTTTTTAGCGTTTCCCTTTCTGTGATGTAAAAGTTGTAAAACAATAACATCACCAAGAAATGTCAAAACAATCCGTATGAAAGAATTACTGTGGAATGATCGGTTAGTAGGACAACAGCCGAAGACATTCATATAAAATTGAAATCAAGGTTCTTACATCAGTTTTTGAGAAAAGAGTGGTTGTATTATAGTGTAGTGCGCACGCCAAATTGTAATTTTAATAACTGGTTAATATTTATTGTCAAAAAAGGTAAGCAATTTATATCAATGATATCATATGATTTCGATAAACAGTGTATATATATATATATATATATATCGTGGACAAAAAGTGCCCAAGTTTATACTAGAATAATATTAGTAACAAGTGCGCCCTACAAAATTGACATTTTACTACATGATATTATAATACACTATAAGTCTTAGCAGATTTTTACAGCCTAGGATGAAGGGATGAAGCTTGTCGACAGCTTTTTGGTTGGTCGGTTACAAAGGCTGAACTTTGAACTTCCTTTATCGTTTGGGGTATACGGTGCCTAGTATTCTAAGTGTCTGTTTTATTCTATTCTATTCTAATTAAGCTGGAATTCCCTGATCCACGTTGTATCTCAACTTTTTCACATTTGCTGCCTTTCAAGTTTGGTATCCAATTTAATTATGTTTGCTGAGTTTACTGACGATAAATTGATTGGTTTTTTGCAACCTTTTGGCATAAGAGGTGGCATGTGATGTGATAACCAAAAAGAGGTTTATCTAAACTTCTGTGTTTACACTAATAATAGCTATTCTATACCTGTCTCAGAACTCAGATTCAGTCGAACCCGGTATATAAGTTCGGGTGTGAGATGCAGCCCTTTTATCACAGGTGTATCGTGCTTTCTATGTAGTGAACTGTAAAGGTTTGTGGATGGATGGTTTTACTCCGTGGCGAAATGAAACTGTACGAATTGTCGAGTCATTTTTACCCACGTCGTGTCATTTGCCAAAAAATTTTATGTAATTTGGCGTGGAGCCATTGAAAGACAACGAGTTTGCGTGTCCTACTTTAGATTGACAAAAATTCACTTTTTGTTTTCATTTGTTTCATTAAAATGTTTAATTAGGAACAAATGTTTCTTTTCCAGATTATAAAGATGTTAAATAAAGTGTTTCTAGTCGTCGTGGCAGTGCTGCTAGCAATGGTAGGTTTTTTAACAAAAAATACTAGACAAAAGATTTGGACAGTTTCTGTAGCAGTTCCTTGTATGATTGTAGGTTTTAACAACATTGTACTTTGAAGGCTGTTGATAAATAGCTTTAATTTTCCCACTTGAGAGCACCTTATTGTTTGTACATAGTTTGTATTCATTTAGATCGCTTTGGAGGTAAGAGCAGGTTATGGCGGATATGGTCACGGAGGCGGATACGGTCACGGAGGCGGATACGGTCACAAAGGCGGATACGGATATTACAAGCCTGTCTATGTGAAAAAGTACGTTTTGGTGTATCGCAAACCCAGTTACGGATACGGCCATGGAGGTGGATACGGTCATAAAGGAGGATACGGTCACGGAGGGGGATACGGTCACAAAGGTGGATATGGTCATGGAGGTGGATATGGTGGCGGACACGGAGGTGGTTATGGTGGTGGTTAT
>JAQGDQ010001977.1:0-18895 GCA_030141605.1 Tubiluchus corallicola | reverse complement strand
TTCGACAGCTGGATCTGAGATGGATTCCCTTTTCGTCTTTCTTTAGGTGCTTTAGGCATGTGCCTATAATTAAACTCAAATGACATCAATAACACACACAAATAACAACTGCAAATCATACAATCTACAACAGGACACACGTACAAAATTACCATAAAACGAAAAGGTCATCAGGTGAGGCACTGGGAAAGATCCAGAATTCAGGCCTTACTCACTTCACACTCTTGTGGCAGGGACCTAGTCACATTGATTGCCCAACCTTAGATGTTAAAGTGGTAACTATAGACATAACACATAATGCATTGACTGCTCAATGTTAGGTATTAAAGTGATAACTACAGACATAATACATTGACTGCTCAATGTTAGGTATTAAAGTGATAACTACAGACATAATACATTGACTGCTCAACATTAGGTGTTAAAGTGATAACTACAGACATAATACATAATACATTGACTGCTCAACATTAGGTATTAAAGTGATAATTGCAGACATAATACATTGACTGCTCAACGTTAGGCATTAAAGTGATACCTACAGACATAATACATAATACATTGACTGCTCAACGTTAGGCATTAAAGTGATAACTACAGACGTAACACATAATACAAAGCACACACAGAACATCAACGTAAACCGTGTGCAAACATCAAGTGAGAACGTTGGTCACCTGCTACTTAGTTAGTGCGCAGAGCTTTGAGACTGGAGTTCAAATCCTGCTTTTTGTTAGCCCTTTTTTTGTTCTTTTCAAACCAGTAAGTGCTGATTTGGTACTTCTCATTTTAACTTTGTTGTTTTTCTGTCATTCTTGTAGTCGACTTAGATTATTCGAACGAAGATGATGACATTGAAGATGTGGATGAAGATGATGACGATTTAGAGGATGATAGTGATGTTCTTGTACTTACTCAGGAAAACTTTGATGACACAATAGCCGCTCATGACGTAATACTTGTGGAATTTTATGCACCCTGGTGAGTGAGGGAAAAATCAATTAAGCTTTTTTCTGCCTGATAATGACAAAATAAAAATTTTAATGGTAGAAAAAATCATAATTGTATGAACTTTTCGTAAGGTACCGTTACCAAACTAAATTTCATGTAAAATGTATGATTTTAGTTTTGAACCTGTATACCTTAGCTTATTGAGTAAGTAGAAAATGTATTAACTTTGCTTACATTGTTTACATACCTGAGTTTAATTAAAGGTGTGGTCATTGCAAGCAGCTGGCACCGGAATACGCGGCTGCCGCCACTCGCTTGAAAGACAATGATCCTCCGATACCTCTGGCAAAGGTTGATGCAACTGTCGAAAAAGAACTTGCGGAGAGATACGAGGTCCAGGGTTACCCAACTCTCAAATTTTTTCGTAATGGTGAAGCTTCAGATTACGATGGTCCCCGGGAAGAAGACGGTATGATTTACTTGTAAAATTGTGTATGGCAGCGTGATACTGTGAAAATTTTTTAGTTTAATTGTTATGATTGAACACCACAGATTCTACGACACTGTTACAGGAAAATGTTGTGTTTGGTAGATGTGGTACTGAAGTAATGCTAGTAATGTGGTACTGCTTGTAACTTTTCCTTAATTAAGCTTGCTGTGAAATCTTAATACTTTTAGTTCTTAATTCTGCAAATTAACTTTAGAAACAGAATGCTTCTCAACTGGACTGTATTGGGAGACCTAGTAATAGTCAACTGGACAGTACTTGCAGACCTAGTAATACTCGACTGGACAGTACTTGCAGACCTAGTAATACTCGACTGGACAGTACTTGCAGACCTAGTAATACTCGACTGGACAGTACTTGCAGACCTAGTAATACTCGACTGGACAGTACTTGCAGACCTAGTAATACTCGACTGGACAGTACTTGCAGACCTAGTAATACTCGACTGGACAGTACTTGCAGACCTAGTAATACTCGACTGGACAGTACTTGCAGACCTAGTAATACTCGACTGGACAGTACTTGCAGACCTAGTAATACTCGACTGGACAGTACTTGCAGACCTAGTAATACTCGACTGGACAGTACTTGCAGACCTAGTAATACTCGACTGGACAGTACTTGCAGACCTAGTAATACTCGACTGGACAGTACTTGCAGACCTAGTAATACTCGACTGGACAGTACTTGCAGACCTAGTAATACTCGACTGGACAGTACTTGCAGACCTAGTAATACTCGACTGGACAGTACTTGCAGACCTAGTAATACTCGACTGGACAGTACTTGCAGACCTAGTAATACTCGACTGGACAGTACTTGCAGACCTAGTAATACTCGACTGGACAGTACTTGCAGACCTAGTAATACTCGACTGGACAGTACTTGCAGACCTAGTAATACTCGACTGGACAGTACTTGCAGACCTAGTAATACTCGACTGGACAGTACTTGCAGACCTAGTAATACTCGACTGGACAGTACTTGCAGACCTAGTAATACTCGACTGGACAGTACTTGCAGACCTAGTAATACTCGACTGGACAGTACTTGCAGACCTAGTAATACTCGACTGGACAGTACTTGCAGACCTAGTAATACTCGACTGGACAGTACTTGCAGACCTAGTAATACTCGACTGGACAGTACTTGCAGACCTAGTAATACTCGACTGGACAGTACTTGCAGACCTAGTAATACTCGACTGGACAGTACTTGCAGACGTAGTAATACTCGACTGGACATTTGTCTTCAAAATGTTCTGGACTTCCAAATGTTTCTCAATCAGCAACTCATGGGGTCTCGCTGACTTTTAATTACGACAAATGATCTCAGCTAATAAGGCTTTTCACAGTTTCATTGTGCACACGCGCAGTTGCTGTAGGTCAAAGGTTAAGTGTTCCACAGCAATGCAGTTGAACTACAACTGTCACGTGACATGTTCAGTTCAGTAACTTTAGTTGTTTTATGTGGACTTTACTTAGTTACACATTAGTCTGTGCCTAGTAGCAGGATTTTGCTTGGGAACAAGAAAAAATGAACTAGGTAAGGTTCTAGCTAGCTGTTAAAACTGTTACTATTACAATAGCTGACGGAATGTCCCAAACAAAACTTCAAATTCCACATTGGCTTGCTAACGGTTATTTATTCTGAGAAAATAAAATAAAAGCATTTTGCAAATTCAGGTGATTATATAAGATTATTATAAAATAGGAACTAAATCTAAATATTAAATCATTTAGGTATGAATTACACAATTTTTACAAATTACAACAATTGATAAGTAGAAAAATGCTACATGAAATAGAAATTAAACTTCTCTTTTAAGTAATCAAAAAATAATAATAATAATCATATTTAACTTACGTATATTGGCCAGCCCTGGCATTTAAACTTATAGGCATCAGAAAACTGCAGAAACAGGTCACAAGCTTTTATCAAATCATTGAATTTGGTTAAATTAAAACACACAGCATCACTTGATTATATAAGTACAGGCTAACAAATTTAAAGCCAGAAATTTATTCAAGGCCTAAAAGGTGGCAGCACATGACGGTATGAGCTTATCCCCAACAGTTACAATAGCTCGGGCTGCAAGGCGTTGTCGAGCGTACACAAATGCATTGTCTGGTACACTTGACCTTTGACCTTTTCACGATCATCATCAATCACTGCAACTGTGAAACGGCTTATTGAGGGGTAGCAATGCATTGTGTTACAAATTTTTTTCAAGGACAAATTTTTCGCATGATCACAAACATTTACTATAGCAGTATAAATTCATTTCAGAATATAAAAATTTTCTAATGTACTTGCACATTTGCGAAATTTAGCAATTGAATATTGTTTAGAAATTTATGAATACGCACGTTTTTATAGCATCATATGCATAACTTATGGACCTTCTGATATCTAGGCATCGTTCAGTGGATGTTGGAAAGGGGTGATCCAAATTACAAACCTCCTCCCTCTTCTGTGCTTGTACTTACAAAAGAAAACTTTACCGAGACAACCGACAATGCGGAGATAATTCTTGTGGAATTTTATGCGCCTTGGTAAGTTGAGTTAAGCAAGTACTTTGAATGCAGATTTATAAACCCAAATTTGACTTTTGAGACGAGAGATTGTCCATTTTTTGTTTGCTCTTGTGACACTGTAGAAGTAGACGCTTGTGCACGGGTTACGCTTCTTGCAGGGATGAGAATTTTCTGCGGATACGCGGAATTCCGAGTTTTTGGAAGACCAGTAGTGTCATTTTTGGAAATCGCGTAAATTTGTTGAGAAAATTTTTACGGACCCAATACATTATTTCACAAGCTGACCGCTAGTTGGCAGGCCGTCACTTTGTTTACATCACGTACATCAGTGTAACCACGTGTATATCTCTATGTATAAAAATATAGAATCAATTGTGCAGAGTTATTTGAGTCAATTGCAGACAGTTTTTATATACTTTTGCATAGGAGCAGCCAGTACTTAGACGTTTTTGAGACAATTAGGTATCATGTATCCTTGATAGTTGGGTATTTTAAATTATGCATGAAACAAGGTAACAGATATTTTAAGTGCACTTAGAGCCTCTCTATAGTCACAAAATTGCAACATAAGCAACATTGCAGTATAGTGACTCACTGTTGTATATTAATATAGATAGAGATTTAAGATTCAAAGGGACACAAAGGTTGTTGAAGTGACCCTACTGGAGGAACTTTTGTCTTAATTTATTTTAACAGCCACCTTATACCTATTGAGTATTTGTGCCTTATTTTGTTTAGAATGTGCATGTATGAGCAGGGCCTATTTCAGCCTAGGCGAGGCCCGGGGAAGTGGGGCGTATGAGGCCCCATCGGGGGGAGGGGGGGCGAAGTGCCGGGGGGGCGGGCACTACCATGGTTAGCGCCCAGAAAATATTTGAACTGCTAGAACGCCGGAGAAGCATTTTCGAAGAGAAAATATGGAGTTATACAGTTGTTAAAGGAAAGAACAATTGAAAGAAAAACTGCTAAACGGCGTGCGTGCGGCAAGAGAGAGAGGGAGAGAGGAGGCAGTATGTTCGCATAAAGCTAAAAAAATGTTACCTTGGCGCGAGGTCCCCCTGGAGGGTGAGGCCCCGGGGACGTATCCCCACTTCCCTCCCTTGAAATAGGCCCTGTGTATGAGTAATGTGCTCTAATCTAATATACAATACCTTATTATACATGTATTGCTAAATATTAATGTATAATTTGTACTGTGATTAACATTTCAACACTTTTAAATCTATAAAATTTGTGAAACGGTATTTGATTTTAGCCGTATCTTGTATTTAAATTTTCTTACTGTGCATAATTTTACTATGGATGTATTGTAGTGTGTTTATTCCATAATTCTTAACTTCATATTTTGATTATTTTGATTTCTTAGCTTTAAAATTTCATATACTTAATTTTAGTGTAGGTGTATTATTTTTGTGTTTTATTTATTTTACAATATTTTTCTTAAACTTTCATTTTTAGTAAAAGTATTTCTTGGTTTTAGTAATTAATTTGCTAATTTTACTGTGGATGTATTGCAATGTGTTGTGTTTATTTTATACTGTTTTTCTTAATCTCTTGTTTGTTATTTATGATAGTATTTTTATTTTTAGTAATCACTAACCACACTTGATCTGTAATGGAAATAACGTTATGTTTTTACATATCCAAGTGAAAAATAAATTGCTATTCTATACTAACAGGTGTGGTCACTGCAAACAGCTCGCTCCCGAGTACGAGGCGGCGGCTAAGACGTTAGCAGAATCCCACGACATTCCGCTAGCAAAGGTGGACGCTACTGTGGAGAAAGATTTGGCAGAACAATTTGGTGTTACCGGATTTCCGACAATGAAGATATTTCGCAAGGGCAAAGTTTATGATTACAATGGACCTCGGACGCGAAGAGGTAACTTTGTCTTTTACAATTCTTACAATGTTGTATCTTCTTTCTGCTTAAGTCAAATGTTGACACAAAATAAAAGATTCCATCAGATGTACAGATAGAGCAACTAATGTTTGCATCATCATTCTTATTAGTAATTTGCAGTAAAGCTTAAGATAATGTTTTTATAGAGTCACCGAGGTGCTGCTACGTTCTGAAGCACGACCCACCTGTTGATGCCTCGCATTCCTGTCCACCCCCCGCCGCCTACGATGCATCATCCCTCAAATCTAGAGTTGTGTTTGCTAAATTTTTTTGTAGTAAATCTAGATACGTCAGTATCAGACCTCCTGTTGGCCTTTTTGTCATTTGAAAAGTTTTACATAATGTTATAGCAAGAGAAGACTTATAAGGTAATCTTAGTCTCCCAATGCCCAATCCAATGCAATCTTCTTACTTGTATTTGTTCACTCCAATGATTCTTCTTGACCAAATTATGCAGATCATCATCATTATCATCATAGCAAGAGGAGAGGTAATCTTAGTGTAGCCCAATCCAATGTGATCTTCTTACTTGTATTTATTTACTCCAACGATTCTGCTTGACCAAATTATGCAGATCATCATCATTATCATCATAGGAAGAGGAGACTCTTGAGGTAATCTTAGTGCATGCCCAATCCAATGTGATCTTCTTACTTGTATTTGTTCACTCCAACGATTCTTCTTGACCAAATTATGCAGATCATCATCATTATCATCATAGGAAGAGGAGACTCTTGAGGTAATCTTAGTGTAGCCCAATCCAATGTGATCTTCTTACTTGTATTTATTCACTCCAACGATTCTTCTTGACCAAATTATGCAGATCATCATCATTATCATCATAGCAAGAGGAGAGGTAATCTTAGTGCATGCCCAATCCAATGCAATCTTCTTACTTGTATTTATTTACTCCAACGATTCTTCTTGACCAAATTATGCAGATCATCATTGGATATTCTGTCACGTCATTTGTTTCCTAGTAATTTTCTATAGAGATGTCTTTGAAAGGTGTCAATTTTCGTTTGCTTTTTAGCTTTTACTGTCCATAACTCAGTATTGTATAAAAACACAGGTTCAACTAAAACTGAAAGGATCCGGACTTTGGTTTGTATTGTTTTAAAAAAAACCGTTGCGAGATCTGATTGAGATGTCTAACAAACTATCAAAGTATTTACATATTTTCCATGTGTCATCACCTCCTCTTTGAATGTGTTATTCTTCCTTCTTTATATTGATGACTTTAAGATTTTTTTTAAACGACTGATGATCGTCGTACGTTTTGTGTTTTGCAGTTCCCCTATATTAGCTGTAATGTATGCAATGTCAATTGCAGTAGCTGCTCGTAGTTAAAATAACCGGTGGTGGCTGCTTCAGAAAATGTTTAGCCATTGTTTTAATACTGTGTAAAACGAAACAAACATATGTAATTTGAATGTTGTAACTTAATGGTTTCAAAAGTAACTGCACTGTAATTACAGACATTGTAACCCACATGATTGGTCAGTCTGGACTCCCGTCAATGAAGCTTTCATCGGTCAAAGATGCACAAAATTTTCTCAGTTCATACTCAGCAACAATCGTCGGCTTCTTTACCGATGAATCTAGTCCTCTGTATGAATTATACATCGAAGCAGGTGAGTTGTGAATTAGTTGGTAAAATTGTTGAAAATTTTTGTACTAAACAATACCTATTCACATATAAATTAATACGTGAGTTTAAGCTTCATAAAATGTTTAAGACATAGAATTTTAAGCCGTGTTTTCTATGATCTATACAATGCAACACAAATGTTAGAGAATTTTCTATTAAATACAATGGCTCTTACATATGGAATTCAATTGCTCCAGCTGTTAAAAATGGCAACTCGCTGTCCATAGTTAAAAAAAATTACAAATTAAACTTACTTGAAACATATAACTGATCACTCAATCATGATTTGTTGTTTTTCATTTTAAAAAACTTCCCCTCTAGTATAATAATATTTTTATTACTTCCCACCTGTATTATATTTGTATATATTGTAATTTTGTATCTGTATATATTGTAATTTTTTTGGTAACTAATTCTGGTGGCCTACCATAAGCTAGCTTCTTAGGTGTCTAGCGCAGTATTCATGAATTGTATCATAATTTTGTATTAACAAAAACTGATTATCGATGCACATGTAATGTATATGTATATGTTTATTGCGAAATAAATCTATGTAGGTAATGAACTAAGAGAGGATTACAAATTTGGACATACATTTGACAAAGATGTGCATCAGCATCTTAAAGGGGCTCCCGATTCCATCGTCATCTTCCAAGCAGAACGGTTTCATAGCAAATATGAACCTAAGCGACATACTTATGACAAGGTTGGCTGTGTTTCAAAATTTAATCATAAAAAATGTTTATTTATCTGCTAAATAAAGTCATGAGTGGCTACGGTTTTTGTAACGGCGTGCAGCTTTTTGCTTGTGCATTTCTTTCTGCATTGCATCTGCATTGTGTTTGTGTTTCATAGCAATGTGCAAGATGATGCATCTTTCTCATTTTTACACATTTGGCAAGCTGAGAAAGTTGTCTGTTATTTTTTAAGTCTTTATTGACCAAACTACAACTTATCGTGTAAGAGCTGGTCCTAGTGTTGACCTTTGGGTTAGAATTTTGTCATTAGAAGGTAAGGCTGTGAGGGAATCGATGAGTGGTCACCATGTCTGCCTAACCAGCAAAGTTAAACAATGCTAACCCTGGTCAGCAAAGTGGACGGTTGGCGGTTATATCTGTTGGTGGTGAATGATTGTATCTGAACTGTTTTATTTGTTATACTGCTGCCCCCTGGTGAATGATTATATCTGAACTGTTTTATTTGTTATACTGCTGCCCCCTGGTGCATGATTATATCTGAACTGTTTTATTTGTTATACTGCTGCCCCCTGTTATTTTTCTCCTTGAAAAAGAGTCTACGTACTTCTGATCATAACTAAAATATCTAGATGGTTCATTGTCTTACCTTAGTGGATGTTACCTTAGTGGAATGTACTTGATAATTAAGTAAGATTAGGTCATGATCAACGTAACAGGTGGCGCTGCTGTGTGTGTGCTAGGTACTGGCTTACAGTGTGTAAGTAATGCTGAGTAATATGTCTTTGTGTGAAAAGTTTGTTGGGATTTTTAGAATTCTGTTTTTCTCCTTTAAGGGAATTTGTTTGGAACTGTAAATGGTGTTGTGCATAAGCTAACAGGTACAAAATACCTCCCTAAACTAATATACATTCATTTTCAGGGAGACGCCACAGCAAGTGACTTGACAGAATTTTATGCTGAACGATCTCTTCCTTTAGTTGGCCACAGGACAAAGTCATCCGAGAAAGTCTTGTATAAAGACAAACGACCTTTGTGCACAGTGTATTATACGGTCGATTTCGGCTTTGATTACCGCGACGGTAAGATGAGAAAATGATTTTTTCTCGCTTCAGTTTAACCCTTTCACTACGTAATTGCTTTTTAGCTGGGTCACATTGACTTTTGCACATTTGACAATAACTTCTCATGGTGTGTTACTAAAACAGAATATTTTCAATGAATAGTTGTCTGTTATTAAGTGGTAATATTGAACATTAGTTTTATGTCTAGACTTGCACACATTACATACACGCACACATACATGCACTCATGCACACACGCACACACACACACACACACACACACACATGAGCGCATGTACATGCACTCGCGCACCCACCGACGTACACACCGTCATAAATGAGTATGTACTTATATTTAGAAACCAGTTTTCACAAAAGACACAATACTCATCCATAATATCCAGTCATTTGATAAGAATGCAGAACAATCAACTAAACACGTTTTGTCAACGATCTACAAGTGATTTTGCATTGGAACATACCATACAGTACAGTATTGTGGAATGCACCTGGCTTCAAACGCTGATTGGCTGGTTAGCGCTACTTGTTGAAAAGCAACCCCAATCCCACGGCTATTAAATTTTTCTACACTGGCAATGTTTTTTCGTGGCCGCAGCAGTGAAATAAACAGACCTGGGTAACTGCACTTAGTGCTGAGCTTGGGTGACAGTTTACCGCCTTGCGTCCCTTGCACGAAAAACAGTGTGTCGCTTTCCGTAATGAAAGGGTTAAATTTATTTATGAATTAAAAAAACGCATTGAACAAAAAGTTGTCCGTGAGATGTACAGACTTGTTATTGCCTTTTTTATATAATCATTATTTCGATATAATAAGTTAGTTATGACTGCTGATGAATTGCACATTTGTGAATTGTCAGAGAATGTTGTCATCATTTTCATTGTTGTTCTTTTAGATACTCAGTTTTGGAGAAATAAAGTTGTTGAAGTTGCAAAGGATCATAGAGACGTAACGTTTGCCATAGCAGATGAAGATGAATACAAAGACGAAATGAAAGAATTTGGTAACTTTGTTTATCATTTGAAATGCAGCGGCTTATCAATCCAGTTTTTTCTCGTGTCTTTTATCTGTGGAATTCCCCTATAGATGGTGTTTGATCGCTAGAAATATATTATATGAAGTTCATTTTTTCGGATTTATATTCGTATCCTTTCTGTCTGTAACCCTTTATGTTGGCCTTGTTTATTTTGAGTAACTATCAGGGATGAGAATTTTTCGCGGATGGAAGACCATTTTTGTAAATCGCGTAAATTCATTGAGAAAATTTTTACGGACCCAGTACATTATTTCACAAGCTGGCCACTAGGTGGCGGGCCGTCACTTTGTTTACATCACGTACATCAGTGTAACCACGTGTATATCTCTATCTATAAAAATATAGAATCAATTGTGCAGAGTTATTTGAGTCAATTGCAGACAGTTTTTATATATTTTTCCATAGGAGCGGCCAGTACTTAGGCGTTTTTGAGACAATTAGGTATCATGTATCCTTGATAGTTGAGTATTTTAAATTATGCATGAAACAAGGTAACTGATTTTTTAAGTCCACTTAGAGGTTCTCTATAGTCACAAAATTGCAATTTGTTGCTGGCTCCTACGCGGCCCCCAAACCCCCGGCCTGTTTCAGAGTTTTTTGCAATTTGTCATTCTCATCCCTGAACTATGAGACAGTTAAAAACTGCAGTGATATCTATGACTTTAAAGCATCATTCATCTATTAGTACATTTAATGGTGTCCAAATGATGTTTTGCTTAAAAGTAATTACATTGCACATTTATTTGTTTGAGTGCTAGTTCATTTTGTGCTGATTGTCTGCATAAAAATCAATTTTAGTTGCCGTGAGTTTTTCCTTTTACCAAAGTAGCAAAACCTGTTTTTGTCTCAAATTCTTGTTTTGATTGTAATAAGCATTTTGACAGTTTCGTTGCTCACATGCGCAATTGCTGTAGGTCAAAGGTTAAGTGTACCACAGTAATGCGTTCTAACTACAACCGCCACGTGGCACGTGTGTAAAGCAAAGCTGTTGGCGGCACGAGTTCAGTAACGTCAGTTGTTTTACGTGGATTTTACTTAATTATGCATTATTCCATGCATAGAGTGATTTACTAGCAGGATCTTGCTTGGAAACAAGAAAAAATGAACTTGGTAAGGTTCTAGCTAGCTGTTAAAACGGTTACTATTACAATAACATGGGTTGCGAGGCATTGTTAGGTGCACACACATGCATTGTACGGTACACTTAACCTTTGACCTTTTCATGATCATCATCAATCGCTCTAACTCTGAAATGGCTTGCTGAATATTGCGTTGATAGGTCTTGACTTCAGCGGACAGGATGTGAACATAGCTTGTTATGATAAAGACAACAAAAAGTTCCCTCTTGAGCCCGAGGACGACTTTGAAGAAGAGGTTCTGCGAGAGTTTGTCGAAGCGTTTAAAAGTGGTGAGAATTTTAAGCTCTTATGTAGATTGACTTGAACAAACACAAGTAAATTGTTCCTTTAATAGAGTCAAACCTCGTTATAACGACTCCTTTATAATGTGAACCAAGCTTAACATCCATATTTTTATCTATGTTTGCATAAACACGTGTGTATTAAGGTACCCCTCATTATAATGCCGAACTTGCTATAACTAGGGCTGAGCATTCTCTACCAGAAAGCAAATTCGAATCGAACCGAATTTGTGACTTTCGAATTCGAATCGAACCGAACTTCAGTGTTTCGAATTTAAATTGAGATCGAAAGATTTTCGAACAAGTTTTCGAACCACCAGTAAAAATTGGTTTTACAAAGATCATGCATATCACTAGATTTTGTTCTGCAATAAAACGACTAGTAATTTGTTTAAAGTTGTGCACAGAAATCACAGCTAAATTATGCTAATTGCATGATGTTTCAATCGTTTTAGTGATAAAGAACATATGTGATTGAAGTGTTGAATTATTCGAATCTATAGTTTTGGATTCGAATCGAGTTCGAACTAAAAAAACTTGTTCGAACTCGAACGTTCGATGCTCACTCTTAGCTATAACCCCAAGATTTTCTGGAGTCCCAAAGTGAGTGATATAAGCAGTATGACGGTGTGTGCTATTGTTGGAAATTAGAGTTTTTAAATTGTTTAAATTTAGTGTACTTTTTAATCTTAAAGGGTTCAAAATATTTTGGCATAACACCTTTTCATAAATTCATTTGCTGATAAAGCCCAAGTTTTTCTGTCATTTGTGAGTTTGACAATCTCATGTTGAGCTGGGATAACTTTTTTTCAGGTAACCTTAAACCTCATATAAAATCGCAACCCGTTCCAAAGTCAAACGACGGCCCCGTCAAGGTCGTAGTCGGTAAAACATTCGACAAGATCGTAAACGACAAGAATAAAGATGTGTTGATCGAGTTTTATGCCCCCTGGTGCGGACACTGCAAAGCTCTCGCGCCAGACTACAAAAAACTGGGAAAGAAATTTCAAAACGAGGAAAATATCGTCATAGCTAAAATCGACGCTACTGCAAATGACGTTCCTTCTACGTACTCGGTGAGCGGTTTCCCAACCATTTATTTTGCACCTTCGAACAACAAAGACACTCCAGTATTATTTGATGGAAAAAGAGACCTGAATGGGCTGTTGGAATTTGTCCAAAAACAGGCAACTGTCTTACAGCAAAAGAAAGACGAGTTATAAAATTAAAAGTTCTTTAAATTGAAATTATTTTCTCCATTTCTTGATATCCGTACGTCTGCGGTTATTTATTACCTACCGAAAATTTCAAATTTTCAAAAATCTAAATACTCTTGATTGTGATAAACTAAGATCGATGTAAATAGCAATTTGATGTTTATTTTGTTGCTACGTTTAAGCTATTATCCTTGTGAGTTTTTTTGTACATTTCGATTTTTAAGTGATTGTGCTGCTGTGGGTGTTGATAATTTTGCATATAATAATTATCTTTGTATGCAGGTGTAGTATTAAATTGGCTTTGAAACATTGAAACCGCTATTAGCTATCTGCAAAAACTAGTAGTGATGCATTTTTCTAATTGTTAATATTCCTCAGCAACTTTTCATTTTTTGGTATTGCATTTACTGACAGCGTACGGCTAATTTTTAATTGCCATTTACTCAGTTAAAAACAAATGAATTGTTCAGCAACGTTTTTATAATAAAGTTATTACATTATTTCTTTGTTTTATGTTTTTTTTACGGAGTAAATTTATAGTTTCTCAGCAGCTTGTCCAATGGCGGCTCGTAGCTTAGTGGGGGTGCTGCTTCAGAAATTTTTTAGTCATTTTTAATACGAGCAAAACGAAACATACATATGTATTTTTAATGTTGTAATTGTAATTTTAAACAAACAAGCAGAAAGGTTTATACATAAATTTGACGAAATCCTAAAGAAAAAAAAAATTTGTTTACCAAATAGCCTAAATTGTCGCAGTTCAAGCTTGAGCCATTTACGGTAAGCTCACGATGACTGACAACAAACTGTGTGAGCGACAGTACTTTCTCTAAATGAACTCAGTCATGTGCACATGGCTGCATTCACACAACAGCCAAAACACTGCATTGCTGGAGCGCACTGTGCTGGCCTGTAAAGCAAACAGTACTACCCTCATGTGCTCTGATTTCGTACATGTATAAAGAAAGAACCAAAGGAAAATATTTATCTTGAATATTATTGACAATTATATATATATATCTTGAATATTACTGAGTGAAAATAGGGGGTGTTGCAGTTCCACAGTACCTATACACGAGGTGCCACAATATCTGTCGTGGTATTAAGCTTCTCCATTCATTACTTCAATACAAACGAGACTTTCAGTAACAAAAACCAATTAGCTGCCTTTTCTAAAATGCATAACACAGAACTTTTATTTCAGACTAATGACTAGACATCATTATAACAGCGACGTAAATAATCCTACTATTCTACAGTACAATTTTCTTTTATAGAAACATTGATTACAGCAGAGACAGAGTAACAGACAACATTTTACAATAACATCACAATATGGGTAATCTTCATTTTAAGTTTTAAGCACAGACTTAAAAAGCCTTAGCATAAAATAGCAGTGATTCCAATTAAAATTAATTACAAATGGCAATTTCATGGCATTAAATTTAAATGAGTTAATTACTAATAATTTATAAGAAGTTTTATAACAATCATAATGTCGTTATCTGTCAAAATTGATTAGTGTACAACAGCACACATTCCTTTACAGAAAGGATAGCCTAAAGCTTGTTTCATACTGCATTAAAAATTATAACAGTTATTTAATGATTCGTATGAAAACAAGCATTGAAACAAATTTTAATTCACTTCACATTTATCATTAGATGCAGCTTTGCAAATTCATTTATTTAACATTTTAAACTACACAAGAGACAGCGTACGAACGCTTTGCTGTTAAACAGTAAGCTTCACATAAGCAAATTTCTTAATGACTCTAATTAAATGCAATTTACACAATCTATGTTCACATTTAGGTACACAAGAGGTCACAAAAATAGGTCACATTTACGAAATCTTGAAAAATTATAATAGAATTTCTCTCCTGAGCTACGAGTGCACAGATCCGCTGATGTTGAACTTTAAAACCTTCTACTGAATGAATAAACCCAACCTGGACTTGCGGAGGAAAAAAGATAACTTATTTCTGCACTCGGGTACAGAGCCACCTGCCGACCACCATTTTAAAACACTTAGTCAACTTCATTTATTTCCCCCAGCTAAGTGCGTTGTCTAACATTGCTAAACTTTTGCTTGCAATGCATATTAATGTACAAATAAAAAATTCCAGAGACAGGAACTTTTCCTTCCTAAGATTTTATAATGGTAATAAGTTTAATGTGTAAAATATCAATTACGTCAAAACGTGTTCGACATAAGCGCCAAACTGTCTGGTCAACGTGACGGTCAAATAGGACAGCTTCATAATAGTTATGAAATTCTTGGTAATAAGCTAAACTTAAAACATTAAAAATAGTTGACAAAAAAATGTCTGCTCACGTATAAGCTAGCAAGTATCCCTTCTTGATTTATGATTTAGAAATTAACATTACTTGCACATGATTTGTTTTAACAGCTAAATAAAAACAAATAAATAAATAAATAAAATAAACTTATTTAAAACAGGACGTTTTAGTTTAATCGCTCAACCATTCCCAAATCCCAGACACATAAAATTTTTCAACGTTTAAACTGAATGTTCTGTTTTAAATAAAATTTACAAGCTCAGCAGTATAACGTCGGATTTTACTGAAACAAAAAAAGCTGCTCAAAAATAAAGTCAAGAAGCCATGAGATTTGAGTCTCAACCAAAGCCACAGCTGCAAAGAAGCCATGAGATTTGATTCTCAACCATTATGTTTCTGCTGTTTCAGGTTCTGTATCGGAAAATGTGTGCTTGCATAGCAAAATCATCGATAAGTTGTCAGTTAAGATTTTCTAGTTATTCACATATCCTGAATCTTCATTTCATGGGGATCATTTTGACAGTAAGCTCATCAGTCTATGTTACTCCTAACTTAAGTGAAAGAAATATTTCTTTTATGAAGTTAAGGTACACACTACGCACTGAGATACATAACCTTGAGAAAATTAAAGTTAGCCGTTGTTTTTTGTCCGGTTTCTACAAAACACTTAACAACCGCACAAATGTGAGGTTGCTATGGACTTTACTAGAACACATTGAAGTTATGTTTAAATCCAGTAGAAGGGCCGTAATGACGAAGATCTGGGCTTGGCAAGAGGAGAAACCCGAAGCAAAATGGCTGCTTCTACGGGCTGCAATCGGAGTTTGAAAAAACAAGCTTTTTACAATTGTGGTACTGGTTTCTAGCCAGAAAAGTGGGTATGGGGTTTTAAAATTAGATTTTTAGTACTTTTTGAACATTTTCTTGATAATCCGCCGGAATAAAAAAGTCCAATATTCGTTTTTATAAACACAAATTTTGGTGCATTCTACTTTGAAGCATCATAACGTACTTTTAACTATGGCGACTTATGACGGTTTCGGTTTGCAAGCACACAAAAAATAACTTTACGCCATTGTAGACTACACTAATTGACATTTTTAACTATCTAATATAAACAACAGCAACATACAACAACAGTACAAACATCAATAAATATATACCTATTTTACTGTACACTGCTACTGGTAAAAATCACTAGCAGTTTTTCTATGAGATTCCCAAAGATTTCACCCATCCAGCCAATCAGGTGGTGAAGATGACGCCTCACCGTCAATACAATATCAGACCAGGGATGTTACCAAAATTGAAATTACAAACCAAAACCAAAATTTATGAAACATGGGAAACCAATAGCGAAATGAAATCAGTGTTGCAAAACCAACTACAGTCGACCCTCGTTAAACCGGACCCCGTTAGCCCGGATATCGGATAAGACGGACGTCATCCATGGTAAAGGAAACTGACCGATTTCCGTCCAAGCCGGAGCGCTAAACACAACACGGCCTACCAACTGTACAATAATTTCTTTATCCTCACAGGTTAACTATTTTAAAGTAATATACAGTATAGTATATAGTGCAATGTATATAGGCCTTATTAAGCTGATTATTCCTGTATAATATAGACCATATATAGGCATATCGGATAAATCGGACAATCGGCTAAACTGGACCCCTCCCCCAATTAGTCCGGTTTAACGAGGGTTGACTGTACTATGAAAACGGGGAAAAAATTGAAATAAATATTTTGTTTTTGCTTGTTTGCTTATATTTGTTCTGATACAAATTTGACGAAGTAGCTAGGCAAAAAATCTTAACCGAAAAAGTTGAACAATGTTTATGGTTAAAGATGATAAGGTATCCAGAAATAGACAAATTTTATTTTGTAAATATTTTGTTGCTCATATTTCTCAAATGAAATTAAACTTGGTTGATATTTTGGTTGATTGCGCCTGGAGACCTTAAAGTTTCATCAGAAATAAACGCATTGCCGTAAAAGCATGCTACAAATGGCACAAAAACTGCACAGTATTTACGCTTTATTTGAACTATTTTAGCCAAAATTTTTCCACGATTTTCAACATCAGGAGAAAAATGGGTAAGCTCAAGAAATACTACTAAAATCTCAGAAAAATTTTATCGAAAATTACCGAAAGTTTCAAGTGCAAAACTTAATAATTTTCGACGAAAACAAAACTAAACTGAAAGTACATTTATCGGCAAATCAAAGCGAAATTTTCGTTTCGATAAAATCCCTGTATCAAACTGTAAAACGCGTACAGTTTGGAATGGTAATGAATATGTTTCTCCAATGCACGATAAAAGTTACAAAATAGAACATCGACGCAAGCCATGGCGGCGCTTTCCTCTCCGGCGTCGAGGATTCTCCTCTGGTGGATGTTCCCTAAATGCAAAAGGTAATGACTAAATATAAATTTATCAATCAATCAATCAATTTATTTCACTCCAGCAATACATATACAATACATCAACATACAATATTATTGAAACAAAAAGAAACAGTATAAGTAAAAAAAACGTTGATGAAGTCAAATTAACCAAATAAAAGAGTTGCTGTATGACACCTTGAAAGCTTGGCTTGTTAAGGTGGCAGAAATGAGTAAATGAAAGAATGGTTAGGGTTAGTGGACATGATGGAATGGAAAAAAAAAGTAAGATTAGGGATAGGAAGAAGGAAGGGAGGGAAGGATGAGTGAATGAAAGAATGGTTAAGGTTAGTAGACATGATGGAATGGAAAAAAATAGTAAGATTAGGGATAGGAAGAAGGAAAAGAGGAGAAGAAACTAATGATGACCACTCATTTCTCATCAAAACTTGACCTAATGACAATGCCTCAGTGGGCATTATTATCAAAAATCATTTGCCTTCTACAGAATAGAAAGAACTCGATTATTAATAGCAGCTCTTAGGAGAACTTCAAAATATGCAGTCAGAAGAAATGCTAATTCATCGTGATTAAAATTATTTAAGTTATTACAACCTAGATTTTTTCAAATTTCTCACATTGCATTAACATCATCTAATTAAAATGTTCACTGTTAGCGCCATTATTATTATTTCTTGGTGTCCTATGTGAAGGGTGGCTGATTCGAGAACCGTTTGGTTTTTCGCCACCCTTTCTCCATTATAATTGAATTTTGTTAGTTTTGATTCACAATGTGCTGCACAACTCAAGGAGATGAATAAATTATCTATCTATCTCACTTATCACTGCTGAAAATCAGGTAAAACAAAGTTTATGCAACAGTCACCTGCTCATTTGCCAAACAAACCTGGCACTGCTTAACTTTGCAGGTCGGCACACACTGTGGCCAATACATCCGCTTCCTTTAGATCCCGCACAGTTGTTTCCTCAGTTTAATTAAAGGAAAGGGCAAGTCTTCTGGGAAAATAGGCTGATGTCAATGTTTGCGAAAAATGTTAGCATTTAGTAATAAAAGTCTGATAGGCGTCTCATGTAATTAGTAAAATTACTTGGAAGTCATGATCAGTTCACGTTTAGGTGCTCCCATTTTAAAAGGGCCATTTTACGAAAAATCACAAAGTTCATCAGTTACATCATAATTT
>JAQGDQ010002155.1:0-12611 GCA_030141605.1 Tubiluchus corallicola | reverse complement strand
TACCCATAAGTGACAAAACGGCACGTACACAGCTACAAGCAAGAATACGAAATCAAGTTCAATTCACATTTTATTTATCAGTGAATGTCGAGAAGAGATAAACGAAAATGAACACAGTCATATATATTACATGTATAATATACAAAACAATCATCATAATTGCACAAATCAAGTGTTTATTTTTGAAGGTGCAAAATAAGACTTAAGTCGTACAGATATGAGTTGATAACCAAATAAATTGATTGTAATTTTCTCGCACCAAGCACGCTCTCTCTCTCTTTCTCTCTCTCCCCCTCTCCCTCACTTTTTCTCTCTCTCCCTTTCTCTCGTTCTCTCTTCTCTCCTTTTCTTCTTCTTCTTCCTTCTCCCTCCCTTCTTTCCTTCCTCCCTCTTTTCCTTCTTCCTCTCTTTCTTCCCCTCCTCTTCCTTCCTCGCTCTTCCTTCTTCTTCTCTCTTCCTCCTCTCTCTTCTCCCCCTCTCTCTCCCTCCTTAGCAAATGGTTACGTACCCCCCCCCCCCGTAGTTGATGGTGTCGGATTGGATTGGTTGCCAATGTTTATCACAATGTAAATCTACCTTGGTCCATTATTAGCTTAATAGAATGTTGTTAGCTTAATATAATGTGTTGTTTTTAAGTGTACAAGTTACCCAATAATGAGTCTGTTTGTCAAACCTCATATCCCGTAATCGGTTAATAGCAAAATTTTTGGCAAAACAAATGCCTATATTTGCGTAGACATGTTTGCGTCAATGTGCGTGCAATTTGCAGAAACAGGAGAGAGAGAGAGAGAGAGAGAGAGAGAGAGAGAGAGAGAGAGAGAGAGAGAGAGAGAGAGAGAGAGAGAGAGAGAGAGAGAGAGAGAGAGAGAGAGAGAGAGAGAGAGAGAGAGAGGGAGAGAGAGAGAGAGAGAGAGAGAGAGAGGGAGAGAGAGAGAGAGAGAGAGAGAGAGAGAGAGAGAGAGAGAGAGAGAGAGAGAGAGAGAGAGAGAGAGAGAGAGAGAGAGAGAGAGAGGGGGGAAAGAGAGAGAGAGAGAGAGAGAGAGAGAGAGAGAGAGAGAGAGGGAGAGAGAGAGAGAGAGAGAGAGAGAGAGAGGGAGAGGGGGAGAAAGAGAGCGAGGGAGGGAGAGAGAGAGGGGGGAGAAAGAGAGAGCGAGGGAGAGAGAGAGAGAGAGAGAGGGAGAGGGGGAGAAAGAGAGCGAGGGAGGGAGAGAGAGAGAGAGAGAGGGGGGGAGAAAGAGAGAGGGAGGGAGAGAGAGAGAGAGAGAGAAAGAGAGAGAGAGAGAGAAAGAGAGAGAACGAGAGAAAGGGAGAGAGAGAAAAAGTGAGGGAGAGGGGGAGAGAGAGAAAGAGAGAGAGAGCGTGCTTGGTGCGAGAAAATTACAATCAATTTATTTGGTTATCAACTCATATCTGTACGACTTAAGTCTTATTTTGCACCTTCAAAAATAAACAGTTGATTTGTGCAATTATGATGATTGTTTTTTATATTATACATGTAATATATATGACTGTGTTCATTTTCGTTTATCTCTTCTCGACATTCACTGATAAATAAAATGTGAATTGAACTTGATTTCGTATTCTTGCTTGTAGCTGTGTGTAGTGTGCAAGATTGCACAATTTGATTTCTGTATAGTTGTAGATTTCTTTCTGTGTTCTGCCATGTATATTTTTATGTTGCCATGTAAGAGAGGTGACATCACTGAGATAGATATTTGATGAAATGCAGCCATAATTAATTTAGAAATTCGAAATGATTTTGGCGAGTGAGAAATGTTTGGGGATGCTAAGAATGCTACCACAAAGCATTAAGTTTTTGGTAGGCCTAGGTCTGCAGTAGTACTGACTGAATGATTTAAAAAAGTCAGTTTTTTTATTTAGAAATTCTAAATTTTGTCATCACTGTGTAACAATCTTTTCTTTATTTCGAAATAAATGTGTTGTTTTGAAATGAATGTGTTGTTTTGCATTATATGACTTGTTCATCGTGTTTTCATTAACAAAACAATTAACATTTTCGCAGTTTTGCTGTACAGGGCAAATTTGCTGTAGATCAAAGGTTAAGAGTATCACAGCAACGCGTCTTAACTACAACCGTCACGTGACGTGTGGGTAAAGCAAAGCCATCTGCCATGCCAGTTATTTTACGTGGACTTTAATTATGCGTTAGTCTGTGCGTAGAGTGATTTACTAGCAGGATCTTGCTTGGGAACAAGAAGAAATGAACCAGGTAAGGTTCTAGCTAGCTGACAAAATTGTTACTGTTACAACAGCTTGGGCTGTGAGGCATTGTCAAGTGTACACAAGTGCATTGTCTGGTAGACTTAACCTTTGACCTTTTTACTATCATCCACAATCGCTGGAACTGTGAAAAGGTTTATTCTTAACGAAATTATTTGATTCGTATTCACACAACGGTGATCTGACGTATGCAGCGTCTCAGAACAATTGCACATACATATATAAACATTATAGTATTAAAAATAGATTTGGTATTAAATTAAGTACTAAGTAGCAGAAATGTGACTGGAAAAACGTTGAGTTAGGCAAAGTTGACCATTTTCCAGCATAGAAACTCTAAATCCCTCCTCCAGATGGCGAACTAAATAGAAGGCAGAAAGTCAACATTTCTATAAATAAACGGCGAGATTTGATGATAATTACATAAAGAATAGCAAATTATGTAGTGAATCACGACATTTAAGTGACAAAACGGCACGTACACAACACTGTTAAACAATATGTCAGTGGAGCTACCAATGTCTTACGTATTGCAATCCCGGAGAAAATAATCGGGAGGCGCGACATCGGGAACTTTTCTGGAAGACGATACTGTTTCTGAGTTGTACGAAACTTATTTTTCTAGAATATAAATTGCATTTTTGAGTTAGGCGAAGTAAATTACATATATGTTGATAAAATGGACCATAATTTTTGACTTGAATTAGACGAAATTTTGAGTTAGGCGGAGTTTACTGTACATATCGACCACTAGGTTTCACGCCACCAAATGTGTTGGCATTTAGGGCATATTTTCGGTTAACTCTAATAGTTTTATTCTGGATTAGCAGGGTTTTAGTGCTGCTAAAGTTAAAACGTTAAAATTACTAAATTTAAAACTGGCATAAAGCAGCAGAGAACGTCAACAACTAGCAGAGCAGAGTTAGCAAAAAATTGTCTTAAATGTTCACACCGAATTGGTTCACTTAAAAAGAGTTTTCTAAACATGTCACTATGTATAAGTGGCACTTCTTCTAGAATTTAAAATTTCATCAGTTAGCACCAGCATCGAGTTTTGACACATCACGTTTCATTTACACAGACGAATGCACTTATTTTATACAAATTATAGTTGATAACACAGCAACTAGTACAATCGTTGTCTAAATATTTTTATTAACGTCCCACACGTGTTTCATCTTGCTGAGGGCTTCATCAAGGACCACAGAACAAATAAAACATAACATTATTCACTTAAGCACAGTTACACGAAAATTACACAAGCTGTGCACTGATTATCGATAAAAAAAGTTTCGAATACTCCCCAAAACATAATCTCCAAATTTTGGCTTGCTATCACAGCATAATTTTTACTTAAGTTAATTCTGTGCCAATAGTCAACTTTTTGTGAAAATGTACTACAATTTTGATGTGTGTTAATTGTTTTAACTGATAATGAATATTCAACATCTTGTGAAAATGTAGTACAATTTTGATAAGTGTTTTAATTGTTTTAACTGATAATGAATATTCAACATCTTGTGAAAATGTAGTACAATTTTGATGTTATTTAACTGATAATGAACATTCAACATCTTGTGAAAATGTAGTACAATTTTGATGTGTTTTAATTGTTTTAACTGATAATGAATATTCAACATCTTGTGAAACTGTAGTACAATTTTGATAAGTGTTTTAATTGTTTTAACTGATAATGAATATTCAACATCTTGTGAAACTGTTGTACAATTTTGATAAGTGTTTTAATTGTTTTAACTGATAATGAATATTAAACATCTTGTGAAACTGTTGTACAATTTTGATAAGTGTTTTAACTGTTTTAACTGATAATGAATATTCAACATCTTGTGAAACTGCAGTACAATTTTGATGTGTTTTAATTGTTTTAACTGATAATGAATATTCAACATCTTGTGAAACTGTTGTACAATTTTGATAAGTGTTTTAATTGTTTTAACTGATAATGAATATTCAACATCTTGTGAAACTGTTGTACAATTTTGATAAGTGTTTTAATTGTTTTAACTGATAATGAATATTCAATATCTTGTGAAAATGTTGTACAATTTTGATGTGTTTTAATTGTTTTAACTGATAATGAATATTCAACATCTTGTGAAACTGTTGTACAATTTTGATAAGTGTTTTAATTGTTTTAACTGATAATGAATATTCAACATCTTGTGAAACTGTTGTACAATTTTGATAAGTGTTTTAATTGTTTTAACTGATAATGAATATTCAACATCTTGTGAAAATGTTGTACAATTTTGATGTGTTTTAATTGTTTTAACTGATAATGAATATTCAACATCTTGTGAAACTGCAGTACAATTTTGATAAGTGTTTTAACTGTTTTAACTGATAATGAATATTCAACATCTTGTGAAAATGTTGTACAATTTTGATGTGTTTTAATTGTTTTAACTGATAATGAATGTTCAACATCTTGGGAAACTGTAGTACAATTTTGATAAGTGTTTTAACTGTTTTAACTGATAATGAATATTCAACATCTTGTGAAAATGTAGTACAATTTTGATGTGTTTTAATTGTTTTAACTGATAATGAATATTCAACATCTTGTGAAACTGTAGTACAATTTTGATAAGGGTTTTAATTGTTTTAACTGATAATGAATGTTCAACATCTTGGGAAACTGTAGTACAATTTTGATAAGTGTTTTAACTGTTTTAACTGATAATGAATATTCAACATCTTGTGAAAATGTAGTACAATTTTGATGTGTTTTAACTGTTTTAACTGATAATGAATATTCAACATCTTGTGAAAATGTAGTACAATTTTGATGTGTTTTAATTGTTTTAACTGATAATGAATATTCAACATCTTGTGAACATGTTGTACAATTATGGTAAGTTTTTTAAACTTTTTTAATTTGTAATCAGCGCACAGTCTGTGTAATTTTCATGTAAGTGCATAATTATTATGTTTTGTTTGTTCTGCCATCCCTGGTGAAACCCTGAGCAGGACGAAACATGTGCATTACGTTAACAAAGATATTTTAGTTTATTACTAAGCCAGTGAAACTTAGCCTAGTCGCAGTGATTGCACTTATGGATGTTACATGAAGACAGTTTTCAATAAAACCGCAGGCAATCGCTACTCTTCTTCGCTATAGTGCAAAACCATGCAACAGCTAATTAACAAAGATCACAGCTAGTCAACTTGGGAACAGGCTAGTCCCATTATGACGAGATGTCAAACAAATTAGCTTCAAGCTGCGTTAGGCAACCGGAATATTCATTAGGGTAGTTTGGCGCCTATAATTTTGCACCAATGTGATTTTACTTTAATTTAATTCAAGACTGTTCTAATTTTACTTCAGTGTAATTTTGATAACTGTGGCTTTAACTTACATTCTATTTTAGGGTAATTTTAAATGAGCATTGTGGTTTTAATTACATTGTATTTTCTAACTAGATTGTTTTTTAACTAGCGTAGTTTTAGTGTGACTTTATCAATGATGGCTTCTCATGCTGGGATTGATAAATGATGAATGTTTCTGATGTGACGTGGATCATAGTTAATTTAAATTAAGTCAATTTAAACTTAATTAATAACGTGAAATTAGTCTATCCCACGCTTGATGGTCACCTTCGGTACATAACGCAACAGCTCAGCAGTGTCCTCAGCCGCCACAAGAGCCACCTAGCGATGGACCAACGTAACTTTTGTTAGCAGTTAATCATTTAGTGGCCGTTTTCACTCTCCCAGTTTTCATACGAAGTCCATAAATAATGATTTGAGCTGCCATTTGTCCAATTAGCTAAAATGTTTTCTATTGTTCGGTCGTTTCTTGAAAATGTTTCACAATAACAAGTTCTAAATCTGCCAAAGCGAATGAGCACCTCAGTATAATTCCTCCTAGTACGTTTTATCCTTCTGAGTTATAACATTTGACCTTGCAGGCTACATATGCCGAAATTAACGGTCGATAAACTGCCTCAGTGTGAAGAGACTACTTAAAGCAACTTAGCATTTCAACACTAGCCAAAGCAAAAATGTCTGTTGGAAAAGTGTTTCTTGTTTTAAGCCGAGCCTGTGTATTTGTGTTGCTTAACGTTTCAACACTAGCCAAAGTAAAAATGTCTGTTGGAAAAATGTTTCTTGTTTTAAGCCGAGCCTGTGTATTTGTGTTGCTTAACGTTTCAACACTAGCCAAAGTAAAAATGTCTGTTGGAAAAATGTTTCCTGTTTTAAGCAAAGTCTGTGCATTTGTGTTGCTTAACGTTTCAATACCAGCCAAAGTAAAAATGTCTGTCGGAAAAATGTTTCCTGTTTTATCCCAATTCTGTGCATTTGTGTTGCTTAACCTTTCAACACAACCAAAGTAAAAATGTCTGTTGGAAAAATGTTTCCTGTTTTATCCCAATACTGTGCATTTGTGTTGCTTAACGTTTCAACACCAGCCAAAGTAAAAATGTCTGTTGGAAAAATGTTTCCTGTTTTATCCCAATTCTGTGCATTTGTGTTGCTTAACGTTTCAACACCAGCCAAAGTAAAAATGTCTGTTGGAAAAATGTTTCCTGTTTTATCCCAATTCTGTGCATTTGTGTTGCTTAACGTTTCAACACCAGCCAAAGTAAAAATGTCTGTCGGAAAAATGTTTCCTGTTTTATCCCAATTCTGTGCATTTGTGTTGCTTAACGTTTCAACACCAACCAAAGTAAAAATGTCTGTTGGAAAAATGTTTCCTGTTTTATCCCAATTCTGTGCATTTGTGTTGCTTAACGTTTCAACACCAACCAAAGTAAAAATGTCTGTCGGAAAAATGTTTCCTGTTTTATCCCAATTCTGTGCATTTGTGTTGCTTAACGTTTGAACACCAGCCAAAGTAAAAATGTCTGTTGGAAAAATGTTTACTGTTTTATCCCAATTCTGTGCATTTGTGTTGCTTAACGTTTCAACACCAACCAAAGTAAAAATGTCTGTTGGAAAAATGTTTCCTGTTTTATCCCAATTCTGTGCATTTGTGTTGCTTAACGTTTCAACACCAACCAAAGTAAAAATGTCTGTTGGAAAAATGTTTCCTGTTTTATCCCAATTCTGTGCATTTGTGTTGCTTAACCTTTCAACACAACCAAAGTAAAAATGTCTGTCGGAAAAATGTTTCCTGTTTTATCCCAATTCTGTGCATTTGTGTTGCTTAACGTTTCAACACCAACCAAAGTAAAAATGTCTGTTGGAAAAATGTTTCCTGTTTTATCCCAGCTCCGTGCATTTGTGTTGCTTAACGTTTCAACACCAACCAAAGTAAAAATGTCTGTTGGAAAAATGTTTCCTGTTTTATCCCAATTCTGCGCATTTGTGTTGCTTAACGTTTGAACACCAGCCAAAGTAAAAATGTCTGTTGGAAAAATGTTTCCCAAACGTATCCCAAGTCTGTGCATTTGTGTTGCTTAACGTTTAAACACCAACCAAAGTAAAAATGTCTGTTGGAAAAATGTTTCTTGTTTTAAGCCAAGTCTAAGCCAAGTGTTGCTAATTTATAATATCATAATTTACATTAACATACTGAAAGGTGAATTTTGAAAACAGTTAATAAGAAAAACGCTCTATAAATCTTTAAAATTACTTAACATTTAAAACGAGCTTGTACACCTAAACATATCACATAAGATAGGCCACTATTAAACTAATACAGGCAGGTATAAATGATTGTTTAAAATAGTCCAACTTTCTTCTTTAAATCTATTCTCTTCCACTGTGGCTTGGCGTTAAATTCGTCCTTTGAAAAGCCAAACACTTGCTGGAATTCTTCTTCGCTTAGGTATTGCTGTAATGTGAATAGAAAAAGCCTCTCTTTATTTAACATAAAATTACTTTAACTTATGTAAGTGTACATATGTAAAAATGTACATATAAATATTTTATGTATGTAAAAATAAATATTAGGTGTTCCTGTAATGTGAATATAAAAAGTGTCTCTTTATTTAGCATAATTTAACTTAAACTTATGTAAGTGTACATATGTAAAAATGTACGTATAAATATTTTATACATGTAAAAATAAATATACAATTTGGTAAGTTTAAAGCAATCGTGTCATATAAAGTCACGAAAACGATACTACATCAAACCTCGTAAATAAATAACGTTAATTTAACACAGAAAAAAGCCACCAACACTTACATCCATTAAACCTACACCGGGATTGGAACCTTGAACTCAAGCATTAGACTGCATGCATTGCAGCCTAAATCTTGCAGTTAAATGACTAACATTTTAACTGTTTGGTAAGAATCTAAATTCAATAAGCCTTTTCACAGTTCCAGCGATTGGTGATAATCGTGAAAAGGTCAAAGGTTAAGTGAACCAGACAACGCATTTGTGAACACTTGACAGCACCTCGCAGCACAAGCTATTGTAATAGTAACAGTTTTAACAGCTAGCTAGAACCTTAACTAGTTCATTTTTTCTTGTTCCCAAGCAATACCCTGCTAGTATATCAGTTTACGCGCAGAGTAGGCCTAATGTATAATTTGTAAAGTCCATGCAAAACAACATAAGTTACTGCACTGAACTGATGCAGCAGACGGCTTTGCTTTACCCGCATGTCGCCTGACCCTTGTAGCTAAGATGCATTGCTGTGCTACACTTAATCTTTGACCTGCAGCAACTGCGCATGCGCTCAATAAAACTGGGAAAAGGCTTAGAAAAAGCGAAAGCTAGCATTTTCAGTTTTTCTACTATTGATAAACAATAAAAAAAACTAATTAAAATTAGTAAATGAACGAATGGAAACGATTAAAAATTACCTCTTTTTTAGTGACGTCAACACCTTTTGGGGGTGGGTTTCTGCACAAGTCTTCGTAAGCCCACTCTTCTTGGTTGTAAATTGCTAATTCCTGCAATTTGGAAATTAGGCCTAGTTAACTATTAGGCCATCATATGAATATTCATGAATATAAGGCATTAAAAATTCTTGAACATAATTCGTTTTTACTTTTCCAATTTTTTAAAATTTATTATGAATGAATTTGGTTAACTTTTTTAAGCTACGTTATTATTAACGTCGTTTTATAATGCAAATAAAATTGTTAAAATTAATATTGGTTAATGAGTTTTGTTTAGTTGTAAACACTATCACTACATTTAATTTTTGTCGATAACTTTTATGTGTGTTGTAAATGTACGTAGGACTAATTATGTACTGTGTGTATTGAATTAAAATAAATCTAAAATATTTAGAGTTAAAAACAGCACAAGTTTGTTAAAAATTTAAAATCATGCCAAACGTTTCGACAGGCTTCTACTGCTGTCATCATCAGTGGTAAATTTACAAACATACAACCAGTTTATATAGGCAGAGCCTATTATGCACTAATCAAGTAGTTAACAGAAGCCAAATAGATAATGAATAACGGGCCAGTGAAGAAATTGATACAGTAAATTATGAACTAATTATGTATTTACAAAAAGTCAAATACGTAATGATTAAGCAGACCTGTAGAAAAAAATTGACACAGTAACAACTAGCTAAGTGTTTGAAAATAAAGTGAAATGAATTGAACTGCTTTGTACATTAAGAGAAGGCTTATTAGGGTACATAGATAAACTTTCTTTTATTAATAATTCCCAGTTGTTTGTAGCTCTGGTCACAATGCTGAATTATTAAAATCAGCTTTGTGACAAGAGACACAAATATAAAAATTAAATTAAATTAAATTAATTAAAAGATAAAATTAATAACTGAAATCAGAAAATCGTAATGATGACGATGACGATCACGATGATGATGACGATGATGATGATGATAACGACGACAACGACGAGGATGATGATGACTATGATGATGATGACGGCGAAGATGACGATCACGGCGGCGACGATGATGATGATGATGATGGCGATAATGATGATGATAACGATCGTGATAATGACGACGACGATGATGATGATGACGACGGCATAAACTACATACACCTCTACATACACAACATACACCTCTACATACACAACATACACCTCTACATACACTACATACACAACATACACCTCTACATACACAACATACACCTCTACATACACTACATACACCTCTACATACACAACATACACCTCTACATACACTACATACACCTCTACATACACGTCTACATAAACTACATACACGTCTACATAAACTACATACACGTCTACATAAACTACATACACGTCTACATACACTACATACACGTCTACATACACTACATACACCTCTACATACACTACATACGCATCTACATACACAACATACACCTCTACATACACTACATACACGTCTACATAAACTACATACACGTCTACATAAACTACATACACGTCTACATACACTACATACACCTCTACATACACACCATACACCTCTACATACACAACATACACATCTACATTCACTACATACACCTCTACATACACAACATACACCTCTACATACACTACATCACCAAATTTGGAAGAGATGGGACGGTTTTTACTCTCACTTTCCTCTAATTTTTCTCTAATTGTTGTACGTTCATCTAGGATCTAAACGAGTACGATGTTATGATGTTAGACACGTATTATGAAGTTGCAATATGGATTGGTGAACAGGCAACAGAGAAAGAAAAGCAGGAGTCTATGGAACTGGCTTTGGTAAGTTTAATAAGTTCACGTGATCTCTACTGTAATGAACTGCCTTGAAAGAATTGTTATTAAAATTGCGGATGACGATGATGACGATGACGCTAATGACGATAATGATGATGACGATGACGACGGTGATGATGATGATGATGATGATGATGATAGTGATGATAATGATGATGGTGATGATGATGATGATGATGATGATGATAATAGTGATGATGACGATGATGATGATGACGATGATGACGGTGATGATGATGATGATGATGATAGTGATGATAATGATGATGGTGATGATGATGATGATAGTGATGATGATGATGATGATGATGACGATGGTAAGCACGAAGACGACGGCAACGATTATGGTGATGACGATAATGATGATGATGATGATGATGATGATGATGATGATAGTGATGATGATGATGATGATGATGATGATGATGATGATGATGATGATGATGATGATGATGATGATGATATTGATTGCGATAATGGTGATGATGAGAACGGCGATGACGTTGACAGTGATGATGATAGTAATGATAATGACGATGATGATGATGATGATGATGATGATGATGATGATGATTGATAGCGATAATGGTGATGATTAGGAAAATAATGATGATGATGAGAACGGCGATGACGTTGACAGTGATGATGATAGTAATGATAATGATGGTGATGATGAAGATGATGATCATGTTGGTAGCGATAATGGTGGTGATTGAGAAAATAATGATGACGATGAGAATGGCAATGATGATGACGATGACGCTGATGACGATGTTGATGGTGATGGTGATAATTACGAAGAGAATAACAATGATGAAAATGAGCTCAACAATCACGATGATGGTTCTGATGGTGAAATGATGATGTTGACTGTGATGATGATGATGAAGGTGGTGGTGGCAATGACGATGACGATGACGATGATAATGATGATGATGAGAATGGCAATGATGATGATGATGACGCTGATGACGATAATGGTGATGATGATGATGATGATGATGATGATGATGACGGTGGTGGTGATGATAGTGATTGTGATGATGAAGATGATGATGATGATGATGATGATGATGATGATGACGGTGGTGGTGATGATGGTGATGGTGATGATGATGATGATGATGATGATGATGATGATGATGATGATGATGATGATGATGATGATGATGATGATGATGATGATGATGATGATGATGATGATGAAGGTGGTGGTGGTGGTGGCAATGACGATGACGATGACAATGATGATGATGGTGACGATGAAAATGATAACTATTACCTGTTTAGGAATACGTGGAGAGCGATCCTAGTGGACGCACAGCTGAGGATACAGTCATAGTAAAAATAAAACAAGGTTTTGAACCACCTGCATTTACAGGACATTTCTTCCCGTGGGATCCAGAAAAATGGAGCGTAAGCAATACGTTAACTTACTGAACATTTTTTCAAATTAAATAATATTAACTTAAATTTAAAACGTGATAGAAATTTGTGGGAATTTAATCTTGCTTGGAACATCGTGAAGCTATTGCATTTTGTTTCTACAATTGAGGCTTCTCTTAGTCTGACTAGGGCCGACCTTAAGCATAGGCAAACTAGGCAACCGCCTAGGGCCTCACCCTCCAGGGGGGCCTCACGCCGAGGTAACATTTTTTTGCTTTATGCGAACATACTGCCTCCTCTCTCTCTCTCTCTCTCTCTCTCTCCTCTCT
>JAQGDQ010001869.1:0-22886 GCA_030141605.1 Tubiluchus corallicola | reverse complement strand
CAACATAGTTAAATTCATCTTTACCGAATAATAACAACTTCAACAGATCATTAGTTCCTAAGGCAGCTATATTAAGGTTTTCAGGCAGTTTCGTTTTGGAGTTATAAGCCTTCAAAGCGCGAGACCATTTATTGACCTTTTAGTGTCCCGGGACAGCGAGCCAAAATGCAAAATTTTAAAACATCTAAAACTCTGTTAGAATGCCCTGAAGAATCTTTGCTGAAAGTTTGACATCTGTATCCAGTCAGCTCCATTCAAACACCTAACTAACCGGACTGCTTGCAATTCGTCAGTTTTGATTAGTTTAGGTTAATCTGGAAAGGTATGAGGCAAGGGACTGTATATTGTTGTTCAGTCTGATCATCACATGGTTATGGTTTTCAAAGTTAAACTCCTTTGTTATTGAAGCTAATAGAAAATATATAGTTTAAAATTTATTCTGCATTTATATTGCATATAATTCCTGCAGCTTTATTGGTTTATTTTTACCACCAGAAAGTTATAGTATAAAATACCTTCTGTCACCCATCCAGAATACCCCAGAGCTGTTGTTGCTTAACTTTTGAGCTGCTCACCTCCTCAACTTGCGAGTCATTCTGTTTGAATTTAATGTTATCGAACTTGGATGTTTTGCACCAAAGAATCATTTAGGACTTGAGTCTATCTGAGGAAAAAAACCACAGATTGTTTATTTAAACTGCACAGTGTTTGAACGTAATTTGTTTGTTTTTAGTTTATTATTATTATTTGTGCGGAATTTCAATTAATTTGCTATTCGAAGACTTAGTCTGAACTTGAAACCTTGTGGATTTTCTTTCTGATAAAATTTAGGTTTGAATCAAAGTAGAGATTCGAGTTATTTTAAACTAATAATTATAGGTGTAAACTGGAATACTTCGGGGTTCATTTGACTTGAATATTTCGTAATTCGAGAACTCAAATTGACCCAAAGTGCTCAAGATAACCTGATGGCATTGTTAGAGGAAAACAGGATGATTTTTCACATACTACCCCATGATGAAGTATGATAAAAGTATACATTTTAACACAATTAATACTGCAAAAGCTTTTCTGATAATCAAATAATAGATTAAAAAATTTACTTAGCGGCGTGCGAGCCCAACTATTGATGACATCACAAACTAACGTAATTTTTAACAGCAAAAATATTCCATGAACGTGTTGCACGTGTTTGCGAAAAGAGAGACTGAAGTACAGCGCTACAGTAAGAGATTCAAGTTTTAAGATAAAAATTCAAATTTCAAATTTATAGCTGTGCTCGAGCATGAACTGTCGAACGTGTGTAGTTTATCACAGACTAACACATCTGAACTGAGAGGTACAGCACCTGTTTTTTGTGCACTGCGTTTTCGAAATGCAGACGCTAGTGCCCGTCTAACTAGCGAATGGTGAAATGTATGTAACAGTGAAGAACTAGTGGTGCGAACGTGAAATTGTGTTTATGTGGTTATAATTCTTTCATGTAAGTCATTTTTGAAAAATAGTACGTTTCTTTTCCATGTTTTAAACAGTAGATTGTTTTGACCTACAGTTTAAGTTTGGGTCAGGTTTTGCTGTAATAAAGTGTTTAGCATTTCTGTCTACCGTGTCATTTCAGGATGTATCTAGTCTCTCTTTCTCTCTTGCTTGTTTGTACTCCTAGCAGCTGTACTGTGGCTCTTGAACCATAGCAGACAGTTATCTCTTCGCTCTGACCATAGTTCCTGTTTTTGCCAATTTCACTGTGACTGTGTTACTTAATGACGCATAATAATGGCGCCCGTTCATTCTCATTTGTGTGTCAACGGAAAGATGACAGACGTCAAGTTTATACAGTTACCATTGTCACTGACATCATCGTCATCTCCATCGTCATCATCATCATTGTCGTCATTGTCACCATCATCAACATCGCCGTCATTGTCATCATCATCATCGTCGTCGTCATTGTCATCATCGCCATCATCACAATCATCATCAACATCGCCATCATTGTCATCATCATCATCATCTGCATCGTCATCATCAACATCATTGTCATCATCATCAACATCGCCATCATCATCATCATCGTCGTCCTCGTCGTCGTCGTCGTCATCATCATCATTGTCGTCATTGTCACCATCATCATCATCAACATCGCCGTCATTGTCATCATCATCATCGTCGTCGTCATTGTCATCATCGCCATTATCACAATCATCATCAACATCGCCATCATTGTCATCACCATCATCGGCATCGTCATCATCATCATCATTGTCATCATCATCAACATCGCCATCATCGTCGTCGTCGTCGTCATCATCATCATTGGCGGCGATGTCTCCATCATTATCATCGTTGCTGTCATTTTCTTCTCCAATTTTGCATTCTCGTTTTTTATATCATTTTTATTAGAATTTTGCACATCTAAGAAGATAGGTAGGATTAGGATTAGGGTTAAGGCTAGAGTGGATTAGGATTATGGTTAGGATTAGGGCTAAAGCTAGGTTTAGGACTAGGGTATTTAAGTTGTGTGGGAATTGAAAATCATTCGGAGGTCTTTTTATCTTTACGTTATTTAGCTTACATCTTAGAACTCAGTAACTTATAATGTTATACTCGCTTGAATTAGTTTAAATTAAGTTTCCTGATAAGGTGGAGAGCTGAACCTAAAAAATTCGAGTTTAGTCGATTTATTACATGTAGAGACTTGTTACACTCCAATATGAACAACCGTAAAAGCTGTTCTGTGTACAGCAAGTTTCATTAGTAGGGCAACTCCTCTAATATTAATGTGTTACTTGTACTAAGTAATTGAGTTTGCTGCTGCTGATAATTATATTGTGTGTGGCAGGTACGTGTTGGAATCTGGTAATGATTTAGCTGCTTGACGGGTGAGAATTGTAAATTATGCATGCTACTTTGCCCATTCAAAATTCTAAATTTCTCTCTCTCTCTCTCTCTCTCTCTCTCTCTCTCTCTCTCTCTCTCTCTCTCTCTCTCTCTCTCTCTCTCTCTCTCTCTCTCTCTCTCCTTTCTCTCGTTCTGTCTCACACTCTCTCTCTCTCTCTCTCTCTCTCTCTCTCTCTTTCTCTCTCTCTCTCTCTCTCTCTCTCTCTCTCTCTCTCTCTCTCTCTCTCTCTCTCTCTCTCTCTCTCTCTCTTCTCTCTCTCTCTCTCTCTCTCTCTCTCTCTTTCTCTCTCTCCCTCTCCTCTTTCTCCGTCTTTCTCTCTCTCTGTCTCTCTCTCTCTCCTTTCTCTATATCTCTCTTTCTCTGTATCTCGCTTTCTCTCTGTCCCTTTATCTCTCTCTCTCTCTCTCTCTCTCCCTCTCTCTCTCTCTCTCTCTCTCTCTCTCTCTCTCTCTCTCTCTCTCTCTCTCTCTCTCTCTCTCTCTCTCTCTCTCTCTCTCTCTCTCTCTCTCTTTCTCTCTCTCTCTCTCTCTCTCTCTCTCTCTCTCTCTCTCTCTCTCTCTCTCTCTCTCTCTCTCTCTCTCTCTCTCTCTCTCTCTCTCTCTCTCTCTCTCTCCCTCTCTCCTCTCTCTCTCTCTCTCTCCCTCTTTCTCTCTCTAATGTCTGTCTCTCCCCTATAAACGAACATTCAGTGCATCGGTTTAATTAACACCTGCGCTTCAACACAAATACCATTGACCAGGCGTAGAAATCTCCTCCTAACCTAGTATAGACATCAATTATTACCGTGTTTAGTCGTCACAACAGTTAATTTGTCCAGCTGTTCCACCTCCTATACAAGTACGTGCTTCAATATTATATGTCAGAGTATAGCAGTCGTCTACATTATTCCCTGCAATAGTCCGTGGACTAGGACAGCCTTGTCTGACCACGTTCTGACCAGGTTGAGGTATCCTTGTTTGACCGTGTCTTATTTGTATTAGTGTAATTAATAGAGGTGACTGGCCATGAGAGGCGGCCTCAAATAACACGTTCCTTGTACCTTCCCCTGTTTGTTCATTATGCCTGAGTACAGTAAAGATTTGTCCAGGGAATGTTTAAGTTAAATAAAAGAAAAACATCCCACACCTTATGAATATTACCGGTATTACTATTAATACATTTTTTGTAACAGAAGTTAGGAATAGCTCGATATGTAAATGTTTAAGTTTAAGCTTTGTCTGAAGGTGTTTAGTTGTACTATAGATAAGATTTTGTAGGAAACAACATTCACAGACATAAGAAACTTTTATCTGGTTTCGATAGCTCAGCAGTCTTGACTTTTAAATGCACTTAGTCGCAGAAAAAGTCAGTTTAGAACAGAACAGAGTTTTAGTTTTTGCAAGGAACACATTAAATTGTATACACAATATTTCCATATTGTGTTGGAATGTGATGTTATGTTTGATAAATTAAATGAAATACTTCTACCTGAAAACCTTGATGTAGCTGCCTTAGGAAATAATGATCTGTTAAAGTTGTTATTATTCGGAAAAGATGAATTTAACTATGTTGCTAACTGTAAAATATTCCAATGTATACATGACTTTATATTACGTACTAAACGCTTCCAGTAGTTTCTATCTGATATGAAATGCATCAGTCTTAAATAATCGTCATTTTGTACTAATGTCTAATGTATTCTTGTAGTAAAACTTGTCAGCTTGTGTAGTTATAGTCTGTAAATGTTTTCTAACCGTCACTTTCTACTAATGTCTAATGTAATCTTGTAGTAAAACTTGTCAGCTTGTGTAGTTATAGTCTATTCTTACTGTAAATATTCTTGTAAATAGTGTATAAAGTCTGTTGTGGTGAGGATCCTAAATCATGTTGTTCAAACTGTCTGATCCAATCCTAAATAAATTATGTTTAAACTAATATTTCCATAATGGTCCATGGCATGTTAGCATTAATTAAAATATAAAAATAGAACAGAATATCTTAAAATAAACAAAACTAAAAACCGATTAAAGTACTAAAACAGTTAAGCACAAAATACATTGTAAAATTAGATATGGCTAAAAGCAAAAGTTAGATGAATCACTAAATTAAACAGATTAAAGTTTTCTACAAAATTAATCCTAGCAAAACAAAAATTAGGCAGAAGTACTTAATTAGACATTAAGTAAAATTTCCATCAAAATTTCCATTGTAAAATTTCCATTAAACAAGTGAAACTTTCAACAAACATTTTTTGAAAACGTTGTTTGGCTCTCCCCCAAAACTCGCTTGTCTGGGGTAGTCTGTTTTATGCACGCGCCAGCTGCCATAATGGTCGACTTTATCCAGTGACCCCTATCGGCCGACCGCTATAATACCGGTTTCCATCATTCTGTGCGTTGCTATCATTCCCGGGAGGATTGTCCTGTAAAAACCCGCTCAACTCGCTCGTAATGTGCTTATCAGACGAAATCCTGCTGATTGAATTATACATTTTGATTTGATAAAAACAGATTTGGGTTTGTTTGACGATGTTTGTGTTGTGTGATTAGTTCAATTTTAGCTCAGCTAAAGTTTTGACAGAACACATTTTGTTGTGTGTGCCGCGGCACGTGCTACGGATAGTGATCTGACGGTCGCCATAGTTTGTGAAGATTGTAAGTGAAAAGTGTTTGTGGTGGCTTAACGTGCGATGTACATTAATTTGGATTATTAAAACGAATGGTAGGTATGATGGAATTGCCGTTTACTGCGTGTAATAATTCATTTACAGCAGTTTAAATAGCATTTGCTGAGTAATAGATGGTCAGTTAGCATTGTTGTGTTATATGACGGTTATACTCCATGCACGGGGTTCTGTCTGTGTAGTTTTCTATTGTTTTTTGCATTGTATAATGTAATGTTATGTACTGTAATGTAATGTATGTGTAATGTAATGTAATGTTATGTACTGTAACGAATTACTTGTCAATAAATTATTGCACTTTTATAATAGAGTCTCCTAAATATAAAATTAAGTCTATTATTAAATATGAATTGGACAGCGGTGGCTGACCGCTGGTCTTTCGGCATCCCATTTCCAGTTTCATTTTCTAATCAATGACTAATTAATGTACTTTATTAATTATGTAAAATAAACAGACAAATAAATTTATTAAATTATCATATTATATTATGCAGACTAGGCAATTTTCAGTCAGTTTTATCAAAGTTGCCTTGATAGTTCAAACTATACAAGCCAACTAATCGTAATTTGCTTGCATAGTGACCATTATAATTAAATTTCGGTAAATGAATTGCAATTAAAGTACTTATGACGTCATTTTCGTTGGAAAAGTTTAAGATACATAACAGCAGTGCTAATATTTCAAGGATTTCTTTCATTTGCTAATTTTAATGTTTGCAAAAGTCATGAACCATCAATTGGTGACTCTGGATAAATTGAAGTCTCCTGAATTTCTGGGAATGCAGCGGATGTATGTATTTAATCAGGCATTTGGGAAATCTTTGTAGATCTTACCCCACTGTTGAAAGTTAGCTTGCTATTGTTAAAACTGTTTTACTTGAAATTTAACTATCAGAAGATTGACTTCGTTTAGCATTTTTGCATGTGGAGTCGTGGACTAGCTTAACGAGACATGTGGAGTCGTGGACTAGCTTAACGAGACATGTGGAGTCGTGGACTAACTTAACTAGACATGTGGAGTCGTGGACTAGCTTAACGAGACACGTGGAGTCGTGGACTAACTTAACTAGACATGTGGAGTCGTGGACTAACTTAACTAGACATGTGGAGTCGTGGACTAGCTTAACGAGACACGTGGAGTCGTGGACTAGCTTAACGAGATACGTGGAGTCGTGGACTAGCTTAACGAGACACGTGGAGTCGTGGACTAGCTTAACGAGACACGTGGAGTCGTGGACTAGCTCAACGAGACACGTGGAGTCATGGACTAGCTCAACGAGACACGTGGAGTCGTGGACTAGCTTAACGAGACGTGGATTCGTGGACTAGCTTAACGAGACACGTAGAGTCGTGGACTAGCTTAACGAGACATGTGGAGTCGTGGACTAGCTTAACGAGACATGTGGAGTCGTGGACTAACTTAACTAGACATGTGGAGTCGTGGACTAGCTTAACGAGACACGTGGAGTCGTGGACTAGCTTAACGAGATACGTGGAGTCGTGGACTAGCTTAACGAGACACGTGGAGTCGTGGACTAGCTTAACGAGACACGTGGAGTCGTGGACTAGCTCAACGAGACACGTGGAGTCGTGGACTAGCTTAACGAGACGTGGATTCGTGGACTAGCTTAACGAGACACGTAGAGTCGTGGACTAGCTTAACGAGACACGTGGAGTCGTGGACTAGCTTAACAAATGCTTGTAGACATTATTCGCATATACCTACATGCGTGTTGTGTCCTTAGCTACAGCTTCTTACACTCTGAGATGAGGCAGTGGACCAGCAGAGGTCTCTTGCACACTTTTCATGTACGTGAGGTAAATATTCCCGGGCAGGAGAGCAGGTAAAAGTGTCGAAATGAATGTGCAATTCGGTAGTTACCCATCCATTCAATGACCAGATTCGGTGTTGCTTAACTTCATTCATCAAGCACCGCAGTACTACTCAACCATTCGCATGCCACCCTAAAACGTATTAGTTAACTAAAGCATGATAGAGCATTGACACTTGCTAAATATATTCAACTCTTAATCACTTTAGCTGTTTTTTGCCGAATTCTTATGGACTGCAACCACGTAGTTTTGAGTTCGATACTAGCGGCTGCCAAATTCTTATGGACTGCAGCCACGCAGTCTTGAGTTCGATACTAGCAGCTGCCAAATTCTTATGGACTGCAGCCACGCAGTCTTGAATTCGATACTAGGGGCTGCCAAATTCTTATGGACCTCAACCACGTAGTCTTGAGTTCGATACTAGCGGCTGCCAAATTCTTATGGACTGCAACCACGCAGTCTTGAGTTCGATACTAGCGGCTGCAAAATTCTTATGGACCTCAACCACTTAGTCTTGAGTTCGATACTAGCGGCTGCCAAATTCTTATGGACCTCAACCACGTAGTCTTGAGTTCGATACTAGCGGCTGCCTAATTCTTATGGACTGCAGCCACGTAGTCTTGAGTTCGATACTAGCGGTTGCCTAATTGTTATGGACTGCAACCACGCAGTCTTGAGTTCGATACTAGCGGATGCCAATGACAGGACATATACCCTACAGGATATTTGTGTGTTGCGTTCTTACCTGCATAGTTCTTACCTGTAAGTGTAAGTCGCTAAACAGTCGTTTATGCTGTTAAACGAGTGACGCTAAATTATTCTTGTCTTTGTCCTTGTTTTACGCATGCGCACTTGGTTTCATGCACTTTATGTGGAGAAAACCTATTTAGAAATTCCACGAAAAAGCGTTGTTTTTCCAATAGCATACACTTTGTTTAAACATGGTTAAAACACCTTTACCTGTCTGTGCATGCGTATCAGAGAATTTTCTTTAATAAATAGGATAGGTACCTGTTCTGCCGCAAGTATTAGTATTGAGTAGGTCTTTTCTTATGTACTGAATTCCAACTTGTTATACTCTGTAAAATATAATAAGGAATGATAATAATAATGATTGATGATGATGATGATGATGATGATGATGGGAACGATGATAAAGAGAAGGATGGTGATGGTAGTGTTGATGATGATGATTGTGATGAAGATGATGATGATGATGATGGGAACGATGATAAAGAGAAGGATGGTGATGGTAGTGTTGATGATGATGATTATGATGAAGATGATGATGATGATGATGGGAACGATGATAAAGAGAAGGATGGTGATGGTAGTGTTGATGATGATGATGATTATGATGAAGATGATGATGATGGGAACGATGATAAAGAGAAGGATGGTGATGGTAGTGTTGATGATGATTATGATGATGATGATGATGATGATAATGATGATGATGATGATAGGATTATTAGAGAATTGTTGTGGCTATGCAGTTCAACAAAATTTCGTAAATTTCACAAAAGAATTGTGTTCAATTTGTGTATCTTGTTTATAGATCATTAATGTTTTCAGTCAATGTTTGACAATGGAGTCACATTGAAGATACTTTTCTAGTTTGTGATCAAAGGAAAAATGAGTTTGACTACTAAATGAAGATGCAATTAGAACTCATTAGGGTGTGAAATGGACACGAAAGTCCGGGACGGGTTGTCTCTCCATTGTAGTGTAAATTTTGATAAGACTGGCGCCTGCAGGCCTACCTGTAATCCTGTCACAGTAAACCGAATGACGTGTTTCCGGTCTTTCTACTGGGAGCTGATAAATCCACAGCCACAACGTAGACAGGATTTTCCTGTGTGCATTCGATCACGTGACTGTGTCACTGCTAAATTTAACTGTTTCATAAACCGCTAATCAAAAATAGGATTTCGCTGTGCGTCAATCAAAAGTAGGATTTCGCTATGCGTCAATCAAAAGTAGGATTTCGCAGCGCGTCGTAAGCGAAACTAAATTTAGTAGCGAAAATAAGTAGCTTAAATTCTAATCTTTATTCTTTGATGTGAATTACAGATGTGTTAATTACGTGTTTGTGTTAGATAGACGGATTTGTGAAAGTTGTTTGTTGTGTGTATTTTGCAGAAATGTGAGTACTGTACTGTCAGCCATTGTTTATTGTTTGTAAATGTACGCATTTTCCATTATCATTCATTACAACATTTTATGCAGTCTACCGTAATAACTGTGGGAACTGGTAGCTAGTCATTGTGAAATATTAGCTGGTTATGTAATGTGGATGCAGTGTTATCAGTATTTATGCCCAGTGAAGCAGGTAACATCGCTTTTCTGGCTGTTTCGTACGTTAATTAATAAGCCTTTTCGCAGTGTCGCAGTGTGTACGCGGCGTAGTTACTGTTGGTCAAAGGTGTGCCATAGCAACGCGTGTTAACTACAACTGTCACGTAACGTATTGGTAAAGCAAAGCCTTCTGCAGCATCGGTTCAGTAATTTATGTTGTTTTGCATGGTTTTTAATTAATTATGCATTAGTCTGCGCGTAGAGTGATTTACTAGCAGGATCTTGCTTGGAAACAACAAAAAATGAACTAGGTAAGGTTCTAGCTAGTTGTTAAAACTGTTACTATTACAATAACAGGGGCTGTGAAGCGTTGTCAAGTGTTCACTAATGCATATTGTCTGATACACTTAACCTTTGACGTTTTCATGATCATCATCAATCGCTGGAACCGGCGAAAAGACGTGATTACCTGATTAGTTAATTGATAACAATTGATTATTTACAGGTAACATTTGGAGATGATTGATTTTGTTGTTAATCAAGGACAGCAGGTAAATACAGCATAATGAAGAGTCGAATGGAATTGTACAGTCAGCTGAGTTGTTTGATTGACTTTCATCACCTGCCGGATCCAACCGATAAATACGAACTGCTGGACACGGTGGGGGAGGGGACGTATGGCGAAGTGTTCTCGGCTAAAGACAAGGCAACGGGTAAGTTTAACAGTTTTTGTAGTTGTCTGTGTTTCCATCCATCAAGCAGTCTGGCACTCGAGGGGAAACGTGCCTTTCCTATTTAGAGCAGTGCAATTAATTTTCAATTGCATGAGCATCTTAGAGAAATTTATTTGAGTTAACAGAATTGGCTGTGTCTCGGAACTTCCGCAACACTGCACCTAGTTCATAAATGGATGAGCGTCTGCCTGCCATGCAATCTGATCCTGTTTATCTGATATGAGAGAAGATGTGTATATCCCAGGTGGCGGTAAGACACCTCGGTTGATCCAGTGCCTCATCTTGCTAGATTCCGTTCCTGCTACAACCACCACAAGCATAAATAGCCACCTTATTTAGTGTTGCATATCCACCTTGCAACGCAGCAAACTATGTAAAAATGTCTCTGCTAAAACGTAGCAGTTAGCTCTATTTTTCTCTGCCCAAAACGTAGCATTTAGCTGTATTTTTCTGTGCCTAAAACGTAGCATTTAGTTCTGTTTTTTCTCTGTCTGAAACGTAGTATTTAGCTCTATTTTTTTCTATCTAAAACGTAGCATTTAGCTCTATTTTTTCTGCCTAAAACGTAGCATTTAGCTCTATTTTTTCTCTGCCTAAAACGTAGCATTTAGCTCTATTTTTTCTCTGCTAAAACGTAGCAGTTAGCTCTATTTTTCTCTGCCCAAAACGTAGCATTTAGCTGTATTTTTCTCTGCCTAAAACGTAGCATTTAGTTCTGTTTTTTCTCTGTCTAAAACGTAGCAGTTAGCTCTATTTTTCTCTGCCCAAAACGTAGCATTTAGCTGTATTTTTCTCTGGCTAAAACGTAGCATTTAGTTCCATTTTTTCTCTGGCTAAAACGTAGCAGTTAGCTCTATTTTTCTCTGCCCAAAACGTAGCATTTGGCTGTATTTTTCTCTGGCTAAAACGTAGCATTTATCTCCATTTTTTCTCTGCATAAAACGCAGCATTTAGCTCATATGACGTCTTGTAATGGCGCTGTCAGAACAGTATTGCTAAATATTTTTAAAATGAAAACAAACAAAAAATCCTTTTAACTCGAGTAGGATATATGCATAACATTGCCATAAAGTAACATAATTTTTAAGGTGCCTAATTTAAATAGCCACTTTACATCATGACGTGTTGAAATCTGATAATCCAGCAAGGTACACTCGCCTTTAGTGGTCATTAATGGAGCATCATCAAAGCATTAATAAGTCAATCTAAAAAGTTTAATATCACAGTCTTACCTGGTGGTCTGTCGTTGGCTCTAAGGAAGCAGGGAACTTTTTGAAGATTAGATGACACGTTTCCTTCCATCCAAGTCATACAGGGGCAGGTGAAATCCAGTTTATCAACGTATATAAGAACCTTAGATGTGTAAGAATATAAAATATATATATATAGGCGTATATAATTTATAGGGAGTAAAATGTATGTTAGCAAAATCCCGTTTGTCAACATATATAAGAACCTTGAACAATAATAAAGATGTGTAAGAAAAGAACAAAGACTATATATATATATATATACATATGGACATATACAGGAATATCACTTTGGTTGTGAAATAAAAGTTAGCAAAATTAATTAAAAAATCCAAGCAAGAACAAAAAACATTTTATAAACAAATACTAATTTGTTCAATTACCTTTTCCAATAACCAGGCTGGACCCAAACCTGTGTTATCGTGCCATATACTAAGGAATTTGACATCTCCTACTGGCGCCATTGTTAAATTAAACTTGTCCAATCTGTAAGAAATGTTAATCCAGAATAATAAACAAGATCTTGGTTCTTTGTCTAGCCATCTTTAAATTAATCAGATCATTATCAGTATTAATATCTGTTTTCATTGTGGAGTCAATTTTAAATTAATGAGATCATTATCAGTATTAATATATGTTTTCATTGTCGAGCCATTTTTAAATCAAACAGATCATTATCAGTATTAATATCTGTTTTCATCGTGGAGCCAATTTTAAATCAAGCAGATCATTATCAGTATTAATATCTGTTTTCATTGTGGAGCCAATTTTAAATCAAGCAGATCATTATCAGTATTAATATCTGTTTTCATTGTGGAGTCAATTTTTACTTAAAGCAGATCATTATCAGTATTAATATCTGTTTTCATTGTGGAGTCAATTTTAAATTAAGCAGATCATTATCAGTATTAATATCTGTTTTCATTGTGGAGTCAATTTTACATTAAGCAGATCATTATCAGTATTAATATCTGTTTTCAATGTTGAGCTACGACAGACTCCTACATTTAAAAAAAATTAATGCAAATGTTTCATTCGTGGTAAAAGTTTGAGAAGTGCAGATATAGTTTGTGTGAAACCAGGATCACCATACCGTTTACGTCCAAAACTTTCCAAACTGCTGTCTAACTGCACTTGATCAGTATCTCCATAACTGCCATGAATCTGGATTGAGACTCTTGCAAAAGTTCCTGCATGCTTTACATCAGCAGTCTGTATGGCAAGGCTATAAAGTGTGCTTTCTGTTGTAAAGACAGAATTGGAATATTAGTTTCGCATAGGCACAACAAATCTTTAACAAAATTAACTAAGGCTTTGATGGTTGTTGCAAGAATGATTGTGTGGAATTAAACCAGAGTTGGTATTTAAGAACAAAAAAGCTAATTTTAGTAAGTGTAAATTATGCACACGAATTATTTATGCAATAGATTCACTTGACAAACCTTACGTCAGGGGTGTGCAAATTGCGGCCCGCGGGCCACTTGCAGCCCACCGAGAGAATTTGTGCGGCTCGCGAAGAGATTTGTCAACCTAATGAAAGTGCGGCCCAGGTGATTAATTGAGTGTATCCAGCTGAAGTCCGTGCCACAATCCCAAAGATAGTGCAGGTAGTTTTTTCTACTAGATCGGATGCCATTAACCCTTACAAGACGGTTGTAGCTTAATGTCACTGTACTACACAGACTGTGTGATGCACATTACTAATATGCATTGTAATGAAATTACCACTATCTGTCCCGAAACTAAAAATAATTGGTTTGTAATATAAATTTTAGTAACTTCTAAAATAGTTTCTTGAGTGTAGTAGTAATGATGTACGCAGGTCGGATGCAAAAAAATCGTTATTAGGCCTTTCTGTACTTGGCTCCTTGGTCAAACTGCATGTGGCCCGCAGGAATTCCGGGAAAGTTTAATGTGGCCCGGCTAGTCAGATAATTTGCACACCCCTGCCTTACGTGTTTTTAAAAAGAGTATTTAGTTAGCAAATTAACAATTAATTTTAAAATTTTAAACTAAAAACGATAATGTAAATTAATTGAATGTTTTATAATAAATATGACATATGTACACATGCCCACATACTCGAAGCAAGAAACTCTTTTTCTCTGATGTATGTTTCATTTTCCATAATGTCTTCTAACCAGATAATGTCGGCACAAACTGGAATTGCCAGGATTGTCTTTTGCTCACAGTCTTCAGAAACAGCAGATGAGCAAGAACTCAATTTCCAATCACAAACCGACGAGCAGAGCGGATCGTTTTGCAATTTGTAACATGATCTCATACAAGATGAGAATGGCTGCAGACAAGATGTTAGTCCAAATGTATTATTTTGAGTGCAGTTATGATAGCTGTTTCTACACACTTGACGCTCAGCTTCTACAGGTAATAATTCTGTACAGCCAAGACCTGAGTTATTAACACACTGTTCATGACAAACTCTGTTAGCATCGGCAATGCAATTTGTGTAGTTCTGTTTACAATCCTCAAGACAGACATTCCCCGTGCGGTTGCAGGCGTCTTGACATTCTCTCTCGAGTCGTTTGCAAACATTAGTTAACACTTCACACTGTCTTTTTTGACACTCCATAGATATTTTCCTGCAGTGGTCTGCCCAGTCTGTGTAGCAGGGATGCTTCTGCACGCATTTCTCCAGATTGCATGTTTTTGGTATGAGACTAAGACATGCAGCTTCATCAGTATGATTTTCACAGCGTTTGGCAAGTTCTTTAGTACAGTTATCGAGCTCCTGTTGGCAGGCATGGTAACACTCTTCACTACGAAAATAGTCAAATTTAATACCAACATAGTACGTCACAGCTACATTTCTGTTGTTCCGGACACTTAAGGTTTCATTAGGAAAATCGTAGTTCTTCGTAGAATTTTTCAGTAAGTTTGGAATCGGGTGCACTTTTGGGTAATTAAAGTCTTCGATAACAGGTCTTCGGCCTCGTTTGATAACAGCCTATGAACAATGTAATATGAGTAAGTAAGTTTGTTAGTTCATCACCATTTTTATAACAGCAAAATACATAACTAAGTGATATATAATTCTTATATATATATATATATATATATATATCTTATATATATATATATATCTTATATATATATATATATATGTATATAAGAAATTATGCATCACTTAGTTGTGTATTTTGCTGTATATAAATATATACATGTATTATATAACGCAATGTATATTGCATTGTATAATAAGGAATTATATACAAACGTGACTATCTTTAAATATAACTTTAACTATAACAGGTGCAGATAAATTCATTTTTTGTAACAATGTAACTCTAATTGTTTAAAAAACATGGAAGGTTGAACAGAGCAAAAGTTATCACACTCTTTAGACTCACTAAACAAAAAAATCGCAAACTCCAACTAACTCAGAACTCTGCTGCCCGTCTCATTACGAAAACTTGAAAATATGATCATATTACAACATACTGTAAGAGAGTTACGTCGGTTGCCGATAAAGTTCGGAATTAAATCTAAAATTTTTTAAATCACCTACAAAATGCTACATGGTTTGGCACCTGCATACCTTACTGACCTTTTAATATGCCACAACATAAGCCGAACACTTCGTTCTAATGCTAATGAACAAATTAATTTACATCCGCCAATTTTTAATTCAGCATTCTAAGGTGAAAAAGCTTTCTGTGTCTGAGCTCCACGTCTCTGGAATAACTTACCTGTTGCTAAACGTTCTAAAAATTTATTACATCATTTTAAACAGAATCTTAAAACACAATTTTTAATTTTTAGTGTTTTTCAAATTTTATGTTTATTATGAATTTTAAATGTATCTTATTGATCAGCGTGGCGAGATTTTAACTGATGAAGTGTAAATTTTAAATTACATTACACGCAGTTATACTTATTGTGCTTACACTTGGTGAACCACTATTATCATTATCATCATCATTATGAATATTACTTAGTCATTATATTTTAAGCATTACTTTTCTAAAACTTTATATTACTCGTTCCATATTAATGAACTAGGAAATATAATTATTATTCATGACACAGCAGAAATCAGTTGTATTGCATACCACATAGTATTTGCAAATGAATAAAAATGTGATCTAAAAACAACAATAATCACCTTCAGATGGAGAGCATTTGGCAAATTCTCAAATGTGAAGTGAACATTTGAATATGCATCAACAGGGAAGGAGTGTGCAGTGATTTGTTTACTAGTCAAACGAGCAGTGCTTCGAAGAACGACAGAATCAATGCTTTTAATCTGAATAGCTAAACGAACGAACATACAATTAATAAGATATGCAGGTCTATAATTATCCATGTTTGTCTTACCCAACATCTAGGTAAATCTAATGTTGACTAACATAGTACTGTGATTATAACAAGATTAAATGGGTAATATGTTAACCGGACAAGCAGGGAAATAAAGGTAGTGTTTAAGCTATTTTTGAAGGAACAACCAGTGAGTCCTCACTTAACGAATCCCCGCTTAGCGATGTCTCGTTTTAACGATGCTGAATATTTGACACGTTTTAGCAAACAGAAGGAAATTAATTGGTAGAACCCATAAATAAACTCATAAAATGCTTAATTTGTAAAATATAAACAGCATTAACTTTTGCCTCTGGAACGTATCTCAATTCTTTTCTATACTTTACTTACTCTATAACATTACTTTCTATAGAAGCTTTGGTTTGGTTTATGGACGTTTCACTTAACGTAACATTAGCGTCGTTAAGCGAGGACTTACTGTGATAATTTCGCAAATAAAACCTTGCCAACAGCCAAATAAACTTACACTTTACGAATTAGCACTAAAGCAAAGTCTAATAATGTGCTGCTTGGGGTTAAATTGGTAATTTGCAAACTTGTGGATCCAGTTGTAGATACTCAGGATAATTCATTTGACTGTGATAAGTATGATCGTATGAGATTGATCTAAGTTGAAACTCGAGTTTTAATTTAAAACTGTTTGCCTTAGATAGGTAAATAGGCTAGGTTTTTAGTTTTAATAAGCATTTTCACAGTTCCAGCCATTGATAAACGTGAAAAGGTCAAAGGTTAAGTGGACCTAACAACGTTATTGAACCAAACAATGTATTTGTTTACAGATGACAAAGTCTCCAGTCCGATGCTATTGCATTTGTAACAGTTCTTGGCATTAATTTCCACTTCATTTTACGTCGATTGTGCTGCTATTTTGCTAGCAGTATTCAGTTAAGAATAACATGTTAGTTTTAAACTACGCATGCGTAGTATTATGATTAAAATAACCACATAGCAGCCGTATTTGTATTTCTTTTTGCTTCCTTGCTCCTTTCATAACATATTTCTTGAAAAATATTATAACTATACGTATACAAAATTTCTCTCCATTAATGCAAACTATTTTATGATTATAATTACACTTAGGCAAAAATGAAAATATAATCACCTCTCAAAAAACTAAAACGTTAATATGTAAACCTACTGCCATGACCTTCTTTCTCCAAACTGTTTTTAGCGCTATCCTGTTCTTACTGACCTACCTTACTTTTCCTTTTTCACATTTATTACATAATTCTTTTCTCTCCAGTACAAACTACATATACTAACAAATGCCAGGTGCCACTAGCTGGTCGGCCGCTGCTTTGTGATATGCTTCAGTACAACCTAAAGACATGTGCTCGCATCTAGCATAGCCTCTGTGGTTATCGCATTTCTAGGACTAATTTTTACATTGGTTTTTATAAACAATAGCCACGTGTTTCACCCGTTTCACCTGTATGTAGTTATGTCCATAAGGTCACATGACGGTTGTATAATAAGTAAGATGCGCTGGGATCACTTAACCTCTGACCTGCAGCAACTACGCGTGTGCATAACAAAACCGTGAAAAGGCTTATTAAAATAAATACTGTCTCACAGTTTTCATATTTTAGAAATAAATTTTTCCGTTATCGTTTGTGTTTAACAAAATACATTACTGTTATTGCATTCTGTAGTGGCAATTCATTGCAAATGTCGGTCCAAGGCTTTGGAATGACATAAATGATGAATTAAAAACTGTTCAGTCCATTCAAAAGTGTAAAAAGAAATACAGAGCAATGATTCTCAGCAAGTACAACACTTCCTAATATCCTACACCTACTGCAACAGTCATACCAAAATCCTGGTACAGATTATACAAAACAAGGCATCATTGATAAATCTTTAGAGCTGATGTCAACATCGCGCAATCTACTATCTTTCTTCCTACCATTTCCACTAACACATCCTTCTACCCTTCCTGTGTGATCTAACCTTTCTCTCAGTTCTTTTTTTGTTCACTCATCCTTTTTTCTCGGGTTCACATGACAGTGGGCTTATACAAGCTTTTGCTTCTCTAGCCCACTGCAGTACAATTATTCTTTTATGATAACGATAGTGTATGAAACATAACAATTTAATACAGTATGATGTAATAGTTTTGATGTCACTGTGTTCTTAATGTACTGTACTGAATGTGATAATAATAATAATAAATAAATAAAAAAACAATGAAAAAAATTCTGTTAAATAAAGTGACGCATTTTTGACTATCCCTCTATTTTTTATTTTGGACAATCTGCTTTTATTACAGTCAAGTCTATTATACCCTGCATCATCTTGCACAATACTAGTTGCAATGGAATTCTTTTTACTATTATTTCAGGTTTTATTTCACTATTTCGTGTCTCAATGCTGCTCCAAACTTCAGCTTATAACGCAATGAAGCACAAAATGTTGTGTAATACCATCTTAACTTACGTTTGCTTTCTAAAACATATTCCAGCGGGTCTGTCAGTGTAAAGTTTGTCGATGTTTTCTTTTCACTAAGAGCTATGCTGGCTACAGGAGTATCAATGTCATCACCACGCTCGTTCCATGAAAATGGATTGTCTTTCATAAAATATAACTGAAACGTATTTGTAGTTACTACCATGGCATTATTATTATTATTATTATTATTATTATTATTATTATTATTATTATTATTATTATTATTATTATTATTATTATTATTATTATTATTATTATTATTATTATTATTATTATTATGAATTTATTTCGTATAAAAATATACAGTTTACAAAGATAAAGATGTTAGTAAAACAGGTAATGCGATATTAGTAAAGTAACATATCTACAGAAATTCAACTTTATAATAACCACACATTGTAGTTCCTTGTAATTATATTACATTATACAGTGTTGTAAGGAGCTATAATAGATATCTTAAAACATAATCTTTAAATGAGTTCTTAACCTTTAATTTTACATTTTCGTTTAGATCTACAGTACAACCATATTTAAATCTTAAATTTACTTGACTGTTATTTACATAGTAGCATAGCTTTGGAATTCTCAATGTGCAAGAATTTACAATTTTTCTCATAAAGTTTAATTTTCGACTATCTATTAAATAATTCGCAGGCATTGTGCCACAAAAATACATTAACAATTTGACGCTTTCATTTTGTCTAAAATCGAATATTTTTCTATAAGCAGTGTTCCATTTTACCTTAACGGCATTAACTTCATTGTTTGATATACCCCCAATTATTATTATCAGCTTCATTTTTATTGGGGGCTGCTAAATTTATCAATTCTGTTTTCAGGCACCAAAATTCTATAACCACGTAATAACTCCTCGTGTGAAAATCAGATAAGCTCAACCACTTTCCAATAAAAAAGCCAAAATACTAATACGCAAAAATTAGCTTTACTCCTTCAAGCCCGTGCCACTCAAAATGGGTCTAACAAGACCTATGACTTTTCTGTTACTGTGTGAGCACAGACATAACTAAATGATTATAAATTAGGTACGGTTCTATTCAGGAGAATCTCGGCTATCCAATCATGCTATTTGTTTAAGCATTTATAAGTGATTGTTTTGATAAAATTAATAAAAACACGCCGCTTTTAGGCACTCTAACTTGGCCTATAGAAGCTTCTATGGTTTACACTTGCGCGATAGTACACACAATTTTATTGGTCAACTGTTTGTTACAGCTCAAGAGAATGGCCTACAGAGTTCCAGAAAAAACCTATAGATCAGCTAAGCACAAATTAAGCTCGTTTTATCTTTTAACAGGAATTTGTTCTTAGAGATAGGAGAGCCTTGAGGCCAGAGTGTATGGAGTGCTGTACCTGGAAATTTAGAGTTTTCTGAATCAGTTGATTTCACACAAGTGATACTGTAAATTAAATTTATTTATTATTGTTAGGCTGCAAACATTGTAGGTCTAATAATTTTTCTTAGTTTTTTGCAACAATCCATTTAATTTTTCTAAGATAAACAGATGTACTTCACATTATATTTCTGCAATCGAAATATTGCAATGGAAGCTTATTGTGCGGGGAACAAAAACTAAAAAAAGTACCTATGTATTATTGCCATCATGGCAGTATTTAAGACATTTAGTATGCATGCTATGCTGATCTGTACAAAGTCATCTCTAAAGTACTGTACCGTGCGCAGTTTTTTATCTTCTGTAAATATTCTAGTTTGCCATTTTATCACCATTTTAGTCTATTGTTATTGGCTTAAATCAAAATAACTATTAACATATCAAATAACTTTCAATTTTAAAATTTTATAAATTTTAAAGGCAGAAAATATTCTCGTATTTAAGTGATACAACGGGTATGAAAGGGTAAAAAACCACGAATAACATTTTTGAGCTTACCTCCACACCTAGTGAATCAGTTTCATTTTTAAAGACTGTTGCAGGAGGCATTTTAAAATATCCTATACCTTTCATTTCTATTCGTGAATCTGAAATAAAAAACACAACTAGGCTGTGCATATTGTTTTACGATAATCTATAATGAAATGTAATTCTTTGATTCTTTGCGATATAGTAATACACTGTAGTATCATATATTTAATTACTGCATTGATTAATGTTTTGCGTTAATACTAATTATTTTAAAATGATGCTTATTTTTACTTACGATCATAATGGCAAGTGTCTTTAGATATTTAAAAAATAGTCATCAGCATTCATATTATGATATAAGTTTCATATCAGTCTAGGAAATATACTTATACACAATAACTTATTCTATTATATATATATATATAGAATAAGTTATTGTGTATATGCATATTTCCTAAACTTATATGAAACTTATATCATAATCGGAAAGCTGATTACTATTTTTTTTAAATATCTGGAGACACTAGAGATCTAGAGATATATGTATTTATTTATTTATTTATTTATTCAATGGATTAATAGTCATCCCTATAAACAATCATAAGGCCTGGGGGTATATTATTCATTTTTACATTTTTATTATTGATTTATATTCTGGCTTTGATATAAGTATCTTATACTTATAAAAAATTGGCCTTATAAAAATGCAAGTCAGTCATGACTCAGTCATCTTTGTTATTAAACTAACTGGTGCACCTTAATCCAAGTCTTTTAGTGCAGGCAGAAAGAGGGTGTATTGGCATTTTTTAATAAAACGCAAAGGAAGATATTCAACTGGATCGAATTGAATTCAAAAATTTGATTCAAAAATTGGAATAGAATTGAACTGAATCATTACGAAAACCCAGGCAACCAGACAATTATGTTTTACAAATATTTTGAGTACCTCCTAAGACAGAAACCTTTTCTCGCTTTACAGAAAGTGTCACGACGTCGGTTGAAAAAGTAGTTGCTTCTTCTGCTATGACTTTATGGATGCTGATTGCCTCTGCTACATCATCAAGGAGCTTCACTGAATTCGCTGAGATGTCTTTCGCCTGAGAAAAAATGAATAGTAAAATGTTTTGGCTAAACGAGCTTGCATTAAAATATTTCAGTGATAAAATTGAAGAAATTTCTCAGAACACTAAAGAAAGGGTTTCAGGTAGTTTGCGACTTCGACGATAGTCCAAAAATTTCTATGCACGACAGTTGCCCACTCTGCTACTAAGATTCCCCAAAATAATAAGAACAATAGCAGTAGTGGGTATTGAGGAAGAATACATTCATTGACTCATGAATACAACAACAATATGTTACCTGTATAACTTTTTCTTGGTCTGTCTCATTTCTTTGCTGTTCAATATAAACTTCTTTTGATCTGTTAAGAGCCCTTGCGATTCCATCCACCAACAACCTAAAAACAGGGTGTTTTTTATCAAAGATCTGGTAAGACAGAAAAACAAACAAATAATGAAAAATCTGTTGTATAAAGTTTATGTAAACCCATTACTTATATAACTGGACAGGGAAACTTCAAACAATTTACCCATTACTTATATAACTGGACAGGGAAACTTCAAACAATTTACCCATTACTTATATAACTGGACAGGGAAACTTCAAACAATTTACCCATTACTTATATAACTGGACAGGGAAACTTCAAACAATTTACCCATTACTTATATAACTGGACAGGGAAACTTCAAAGAATTTACCCATTACTTATATAACTGGACAGGGAAACTTCAAAGAATTTACCCATTACTTATATAACTGGACAGGGAAACTTCAAACAATTTACCCATTACTTATATAACTGGACAGGGAAACTTCAAACAATTTACCCATTACTTGTATAACTGGACAGGGAAACTTCAAACAGTTTACCCATTACTTATATAACTGGACAGAGAAACTTCAAACAGTTTACCCATTACTTATATAACTGGACAGGGAAACTTCAAACAATTTACCCATTACTTATATAACTGGACAGAGAAACTTCAAACAATTTACCCATTACTCATATAACTGGACAGGGAAACTTCAAACAATTTACCCATTACTTATATAACTGGACAGAGAAACTTCAAACAATTTACCCATTACTTATATAACTGGACAGAGAAACTTCAAACAATTTACCCATTACTTATATAACTGGACAGGGAAACTTCCAACAATTTACCCATTACTTATATAACTGGACAGGGAAATTTCAAACAATTTACCAATTACTTATATAACTGGACAGGGAAACTTCAAACAATTTACCCATTACTTATATAACTGGACAGGAAAACTTCAAACAATTTACCCATTACTTATATAACTGGACAGAGAAACTTCAAACAATTTACCCATTACTTATATAACTGGACAGGGAAACTTCAAACAATTTACCCATTACTTATATAACTGGACAGAGAAACTTCAAACAATTTACCCATTACTTATATAACTGGACAGGGAAACTTCAAACAATTTACCCATTACTCA
>JAQGDQ010000751.1:0-101930 GCA_030141605.1 Tubiluchus corallicola | reverse complement strand
ATGTATGCTTAGGCGTGATGACTGCACTGCTGTTAACGTAGAGAACTTAATTGGCTTAGGTAATGAACACAACCCTGATCATTAAGCACTTTAGTACGTAGCAATTTTGTGAAGGGTATTTGTATATATTGATAACAGTACGGTGTGCAGCTACTAGGTAGCAGCTTGTAGTCTTACATAATACATAAGCGCAGTAGTGATATCCAAACAGTTTGTGGTGCATTAAAATTGAAGCTGGCTTGAATTTCTCATATTTGTGGGGGTTAAACTTCGGAGGTAAACATGTTTTGAAGTTACTACAAGATTATCAAGTGAAATTATTTTATTTACTACGTAGTTAAAATGTACGAGACCTAGAAGATTCAAAACAATCACCACATCGGTTGCTCGTCTGAATGGATATTGCACGTGATTAGGTACTAGGTAGTATAGTACAATTGGTGCAATGCACTACACGTACGTATAGGAAGCTACGTATTGCAGTTAAGTAGCAAAAACAAAAATGTAATTTGTTTGCGTCTTTACTACCTCTTTACTACTACTTTAATGATCAGAAATGAAGACAATGTTTTGTAAGTGAACGCGGTGGATGAAATTACACCTGTTCAAAGAACGATAAAGACAGACACGCGGTTTTTATGATTTTATATACGGGTGTGCAGACGTATAATTAGCTATTTAGACACAAGGTGATTTACACACGGATCATTTGGACACATATTGACAATTTGGACACACAGGTATCTTGGTCTCATAAGATATTTAGACAATAGGTCATTTTGACACAAGAAGTTGGCATGTGCAGCATATCCCGAGATCTTTCAGATTTGTAAAATATTTAAATTTACACCGATTGACCAAAAAATTAATACGCTTGAGCCTGATCTGAGCCAACAGGTGTGGTATCAATTTTTTAGCAGTGAAACTACTAAAGCAATGATACTACTAGTTTCTATTCAGTAACTTTACGTGACTAACCCATCCACAAAAACTTCTTATATCGGTGTCCAAGTGTCCTTTGCAAAAAGTGTATACTGTAGAGACGTCATGTCATTATAGCTGTGGCGAGAACGCCGAAATTTATTCATTATGTGCGGCAACAGAGATGAGCACAGGAAAACTTTTTATCACGGGACAAATGTACTGTACAAACTAGAAAGCTTTTTACTGCCCATTTTAGTAACTTGTAAAGAGAAAACGTCTCTTGCTAATGCTCATCCCTTAGTCTTAATTAACCTCTAAACAGCTTAATCTATATTGCATCACAGTCACCCTTAATTCAATTGAATTTCAATTCAGGGTGAAAACTTACAGCAAGAAATCTCACCGTATCCGTTGCAATCGCCGCACCGTGGCAATCGCATTTGTCGCAGTTACCGTTACCGCATGCGGATATCCGCATACTATAAAAACGTCCAAATATTTACGCAATTTTTGACCTGAAGACCGTAATTACTATTGGAAGAGTTGGATGAAAGTAACGAAAAAAAGAATCTTTCAAAAGACATAATATATCGTCTGTTTGATCTGCGGTTCTTAGGCAGGTTTTTTCCGAAATAACTCCTTGAATTTTGCAAACAAAGCGGTTTAAATTCAACTATCTTCAACAACAATGTATAACTGAGTAACCTATAGATGGTACCATGTCCCCAATTAATCCAAATGATACTTTGCCTAAACAGTTTAGGTAAGCAAGTCAGAAACATTTAGTATCCAAATTGTATCTCCAAAACCCCTATAAATAGCCCACGTGTCCAAATAACCTATATGTGCCCACATCATCTTGTGTCCAAATGATATATGTGTCGAAATGTCCTATATGTGTCCAATATACCTATTTGTCGGACACACTGTGTCCAAAACGTTTATGTCGAAAAAGCCTGAGTCTAAAACCCCTGTATTCAGACCATTGTAACCAATCTACATCTCAATTGAACTTTGATGTATTTCGCTATTCTGCAATGGTTCAGATGAGCGTACTTAAATACCTTAAGAACTCGCTCATGAATTAACAGTACAATGCGACCAGCATCCAGACACTCCAAATTTGCTTGCTAGCCGTCCTCTCAAGTAGTTATCCACAGCATTCATACATCCTACATTGCCTTGTTATGTTAAACCGTTTCTTTTTTTACGACTATTATTAAATTTTAGTTTCTGCTTCATTACTCGCACTGTATCTGTAAATGTATTACTGTGCGTTACGTATACTTTGCACGTAACAAAGCTTTTTTGTTATAATTTATCGTATAACAATTTTGAAATTAAAGTTGTAAGTCAACAAATTTTGACGTTGTCAGAGGCATGTTTTTTTTTACTAAACTTGCACTATTGTGCGTTGCAAAAAAAATTCAGCAAAAAAGAAGAAATATATTCAGTGTAAACAGTAAACTGCTAATATATATAAAAACATTTAAATTTCAACTCTTTATCTTGCGCTTTTACATTCTTGTTTGGGTAGAACGTTGCATTCTCCGAAAAGGTTTCTAACTGGTTATTCTTCCATGGACATAAGTCTCCGCAATTAGATAATCCTGTAACTGCTTTTCTTTGGTTCAATGTATTATCTGTAATGAGGTGAGGGACTGCATGCTTGCATGCTTGTAAGTGGCATTACTGAGTTCCATTCAATTGTTGAATATCGCTTGCATTCGTTTTCCATTCATCAGCTAAATTTTGATAATAAGTATTGAAAAGGTAAGTCCCAAAGTTCATTTTGGTAAAAGCTTATCATGCAGACTCTGGGACTCTATAGAATTCACTTTGATGGATTGAAGCATAACCACGGGACGCGGAAACTACAGGGATTGAAGTCACCAAGGTTGAAACTCACTAGGACAAGAACTCGTGGGATGAGATGCACGGGACCAGAAGCACATGAGAGAAGAATTTCACTGACTAGAATCAGATATGAATACTGAAGCCCTGTAGATAGTGTTAGAATTTATTAGGTTAGACTGAAACTTTGCAGGTGAGGATTTATTCGGAATTTATAGTTAATCAGGCTGGAGTTAATGTTCAGAAATGGCTAGGTTGGAGTCACAGGACACAATACTTCTCATCTAGAAAGTTAGGCAAAATTTTTAACAAAATTCATGGTTCTTCATACGTTTTTTCGAACAAGTCGTTTACATTTAAAACTACACTGTTCTGTCTGTGGAGCGCAGATTGATGAATTTGGGAACGGATGCATAGCAAGCTAATTTTGAAATTTATTTAATGAATTCATGGCACAAAAATCGCAGATTAATTATTTATGGAAATGTTTTGTTGTCGTGCGTATAGGGAGTGAACAGAGCATTAGAACAGCTATTCCTGCTGTGTAAACTGGCTTCCTGGTAACAGTGCGATCACAAATGTCATTTCGGCAAAACTCATGCGAAATTGCTCATAATAAAATGGAATTTATTGTGCATTACGTTTGCTGCAACACATCAATCAAAAGTGACATGCTGCTCGCTAGTGTACTGCTGCATTGCACATACTATATAAATAACATCCCTAAAAGTACAAAGCAAACATAGGTCAAACTTGCGCATTTCGTTGGAAGTTTGAATTAAGCGAATTACGTTCGCTGAACGGATAAAATCAAGTTCCGTATCAAATGAAACGAAGAATTCATGTTATCAGAAATCGTTGTTTATTAATAACAGTTGTCTTTACAATCAAATTTTCTTTGAAAATACAACCACTTACGTCAAAGTTCAAGGTCAAAAATAAGTGGTACTAGAAATAGCTAAATGGCAAGACATGACAATGTTCCAGCTGGACCAGCTTGTAAATATTACAATCAAAATTGTGCAAGTTGAAAAACTTTATTGAAGTGCATGGCTTAAACTCAGGCTCTGACGACATCTTCAAGTTTTCACGTGCCAAAAAAACACAATTTAGTTTTAAGCACAAATGACACCCTAAATCAGCAAATGCTTGTGTGCATTTCATCCACTGATTGATTGTTAGCTTCCACCAAAAATTCGTCTAACTCTAACAAAGGAAAAACGATGAAACTATGAATTCCAATAATTACTACCATGACGTAAAAGAGAGCAAATAACTTTGAAATAACTCCACAAATTAATTTCAAGTTTCAAAAACCATGGCATTAGTGCGAAATGACTGCGACTAGTGTGCAAGTTAAAGGAAACCTAACCCAATTTAAAACTATAGCTGAAAACCACCCACATTGTAAAATATTGAAAATAAAAATGCCACTTTTTAAAAAATAACTTGTAAACGTGAAAGAATTATTGCCGCAGAAACCTAATTTTGCATTTGCGCGGTTATCTCTTCACTGTTACACGCATTTCGCTAGTTAGATAGCACTAGAGCATGTATCTTCGAAAGGGGCTGCACAAAACAGTCGCTGTACCTTCGAATTCAAATGCAGTTCAGTTGTGATGTGGCACATACGGTCAAGAGCTCAGGCACAAGCACAGCAGTAAACTTGAATCTTTATATCTTGAGTTTAAATTTTTAAAGGATTTTTAAAGTTTAGCTTATTCTAACATTTCAAAAATAAAATTGTGAAAAGCACCTCGTATAATTAGTAACATCAATTTAAACTCGCAATCATTTCACGATTGGGGGCTTTTGACAATGTCATCTTGTTGCCGTGCTTATCGCTTATAAACGTAAACACTTATCCTTCCAGTGCTTGAGCTAATTACAGCTGCAGTTGTTATTATCAACTACGAACAATATAAAGCGTTAAACGAGACACTATTAATATCACGTTAGCTTTTGATGAATCTCGTTGCCCACTATGTAATAAAAACCAATTAACGCTGATAATGTAATAGCCTCCAACTCGGGTAGTTAAACACAACAAAGTGAAAATTATTTTATGAAGCTAAAACCGAACGCCCGGTAACTTACTATATGCTCGTACGGACGCAGAATCCCATGCTTATCTGCAATTAGATTTTGTACTTAGACATGAGCTATAATCCTGTGGATTACAGTTATATATGTAAGCACTTTAAAGTTGATGCTAAATAATCCACTGACTAATTTTTACATAAACACAGTTAGACAAAAAGATTTAATAGCTAGAATAACGGAAGTTCTGAGCGAACTGCAGAAGTTCTGATACGCATGCTTTCGTACTGTCCACCAATTTTGAAATAATGTCCGCAACAAATTCGTTTGGAGAGAGATAAGAACTTTAAATTTCTTTTGCATTTTTAACCAACGCACGTTATGTGTACAATGTACATAGTATGGTAATTTCAATATTTTTAAGTGTGCATCAAAATACAATGAATGTTGTCTGACGCTCGTTTTTTTCCTTTAGTTGTTGAGTTTTAGTGTATCACACTGAATATTGACAGTATCATTGTACATGTGGAATGCTTGTGCTGTTGAAAATTATGTTCAGTGGTAATACCATCAGAATGTACACTTTTTATAGTACTTCAAAATATGGTAGGATATGAAAAATCACCCTGCTTAATTTTTTAATTTTTAAATGTATCAGAAGCAGTTGTAGTCAATGCGATTCATAATGTTTCACTATATACGTTGTCGATGAAATTAAAATAAGGCGCTTCTATGATATCCATAAACTTACCAATCACTACAATAGGCAAGTAGACTTAATTGCATTATGCCTTGTATAAGGCAATGTATTGGAATATAGTGGCTGAGTATTGACGGGAATGCAAGTATTTTACGCTGTACGTGACGCCAGCAGTCACCCCAGTAAGGACTGGGAACGGCTTCAATTCGCAATGTAGCCTGTCTAATAAAAATTAGTCCTGTCACAACGTACTACATGTTTCTTTAACAATAAACATGAAAATGCGAAACTCAACAAATTATGAAACTACGTGTGTATTTGTCACGCTAAATATTCATACGACACGGATACGTATAATGCAAAAGATAACTTCTTTATGAATTATCATCAACACGCGCATTGGCTATATTATAGATTTTGGTTTTATTATAAAATAAAAGAATAATTTTATCAGCTAAAAAGTTACCAATTCATAACCGTCACTTGGAAATAAAAGCGGCAAAAGTGAAAAGCAGTAAGATTAGTTATATAAAGTAAAAACATTGTGCTGCATTTTTGTACGGAAGACAATTTGTGTAATGAAATATAATTTATTAACTGAAGGCCTATTAGTAGTTTGCTGCACAGATTATAATTTTCTCACGGCGGCGCCAGTATGAATATAGATTATAGAACACTAGAGATGTCTGTAAATGATAAACAACGCTGTTTGGATAGGCCCAGTGCCTCACAGGCATTCAATACAGTATAAGTCAACAAAATCGCGCATAACCTTCTTTTATATTAGCACATAGGCGGCTTTACCAGTCATTCATTATAGATGCATATGGTAATTTAGTTAGCCAAACCCTGGCTGTGTGTAAATGTATGATGGTGCGGAAATATTCAAAATCCCATTTGGGCTGTCGGGCTCGCTTCTATAGAAAGTGCTGATTACACACAATCATGCAATTAAACCATTAATATTGCGCGTGTGGTCTACGGGGATCACGAGAGGTTGGCTTGCTAACATAATACTCAGCTTCATCTAGAGAAATGCAAATTTACTAATTTACTGCTCTAATGTATAACCATGAATGAAGAAGTGTTGCCTACAAAAGCACATACATATTGACTCACAATCTCTAGATATTAATTTCGGTGGTATAGGATGTTTTATATACATATAAGGCCATATTATACCCAAGACGGCGCCATTTTTGGCAATCTATATATCAAACGAAATGTCTAACAACCAGTCCTTTACCATTGGGGGTTTATTTTTCGAATCGGGTCCACCAGGAGGAACGGGGGGGGGGGGCGAACATCCTCCAAAAATGGCACTTTTTCGTCCGTTTTTGCAAAACACATACCTCTTATTTCTAGAGAACAGGAATGGGTCGGGGATGATGCTGGTAATGGTTGCATAGCTCGTTCAACGGTGGGTGTAGTGTCGCGGGAGAGCCTGGGTTTCCCGTAACGGACATTTTCCCGAACCCATCATACGCCCAAACTTTGAGAAAAACTGTGCAAAACAATGCAGAATGACCGCACATTATTGATCACTGCTTTGCATGGTTTTGCTATGACGCTCTGCTGTTGGTGTTGTAAGTGTCGTCATCATCTTCGTCATCATGATCACCACGATCACCATGTTATGTGGTGGATTTGGTGCTGTGGGTGTTATGGTGTGGTATGGTCTGGGTAGTGTGGTGTAGGTAATGTGGTGTAGATAGTGTGGTGGTGTAGTAGGGTGGAGTGTGGCATGGTATGAGTGGTGTGGTGGACATGGCTGTGATGGGTGTGGTGAGGATTGTCATTGTGAGTTTATGTACAAAATGCTTTTGCGGCATTTGGCTAGTCTGTGTCGGTGGTTTGTGGATATATAGACATTTCTGGATATATATATATAAATATCTCCAGAAATGCCTATACAAGATTCGAAGCTACAGCTCCAACGACGGCACGGCTTTCGCCGATCTATACATCAAACGAAAGGTCTCGATCTAGTGCCATTTCACTGATGGTTTATTTTTCGGATTGGGGCCACTGAAACGAACGATGAGTAAAAAACCTCCAAAATGGCCCTTTTGCCCGTTTTTTTTGGAAAATCATGCGTCTTATTTCTACAGTTCGGGAATGTGCCAGGCGTGACATCCATAATGGTTGGGTAGCCCGTTCGACAGTGGGTGTTACAGGTGTATTTAGAATTACGGAAAGGCCACAGCGTCCGTAGGGGCATTTTCACGGACCCAACTACCGAATTTTTCGAAATTTTGACTAAAACATCGTGTACAAAAAACGTTCTAGCTGCGCCTGGTGGGATTCTTGGAAGGAAATATATAGCCGTTTGGGAAGAGAAGGTACAGAGCTATACGATAAGTGGGGCACATTTTCAGCCACCAAGAGGAGCTGTGACGAGTTGAAGGTTCTATTTTGGGCGACACTCTCTTAGAAGCTACAGTGACGACTGCAGCATTTGTCACAGCACAGTTTTAATTGTGCGCAAAATGTTTTACTTTCCTTCGCTGTGCTGTTGGTGTAGTAGGTGTCGTCATCGTTGTCGTCATCATCATCATCACCGTCATAATGATCATGATCATGTGATGAGGTAAGAAATAGTGAGTGTGGTGAGTTACTGTGGATGGTGTGGTGTGGTGGGTGTTGTGTGGTTTGGTATGGGTAGTGTGTTGGGTGTGGCGTGATGTGAGTAATGTGCTGTGGTATGGATGGTTTAATCTTGGTCGTCGTCTAATCTTTTATGAAGTTCAATCGCACATTACTATCACTTATCTGGAAGGTTGAGCGTAATTTAAAATTCTTTCTAGCATTTCTTTCTTCTTTACTGATACAGTGATTACATTCTAGGCAATCAGAAAATGCAGCACGCTCTTAATTAAACTGTTAAGATGTTAGAACAATTTTTAAAGTAATCTTACAGTAAGTATTTTTATATATCAGCTTCATAACATGTAGTCACATAATTTTACATTCTTAATCTTAACATTTCAGTACTGGGCTTGAACAACAAAATTAGTGGATCAAATCCAGCCTCACTCGCTCAGTTCGTTTCCTTTCACGTTTTCTTTCTTTTGGGATTAATCTCATTAATGAAATTAGTTTAAATAGCAGCCACATTTTATCACATAGTTAATGGGTCCGTGTATATATAATCTGCTCACTCAGTACAGCGATCTATAATATCGAACATTGAACATTAATCTTCCGAAATATTTGGTTGATGTGCGTTTTGGACGAGCTGCGAACGGTGACAGTGTGTACTACCCCTTGGTAGTCTTGCTGATGATTTGATGACTCATAGTCAACTATTAGCTGAGAGATGAGAATATTATTATTACATGTATAAGCATAACATCAATAATCCTACGTGGCTGAGCTAAGATTGCTGGACTGGCAAAACACATGGCAGTTAGGACCAGCTAGCCTTCCTAACACATTGTGCCATTTTTACTTGTGCCGTTTTTACCTACATTCACACACACCTAATTTGTGTGGACTTAACTTCAATTAAGTCGACAGCCAAAATCCTGAAATTATTTTTTACATGAAATGGCCAAAACCGTAAGCTGGAAACCAAAATAATTTACAATTTCTTTTTGTACAACAAATCCAAAATTAGCCATGGCTGTAGTATTGCTACAGCTTCAGTTTATCTGTAAAAACTATTAATAATGTGGTTATGAGTTTGCACGATTCTCCAGGTTCATTTATCTTCATTGACGTCAAATACAAGATCCTATAATAAAATGTATTAAACATATTTGCCGCCAAAATATGACACTTGAAGGGTGACTCACAGAAGAGGCGAACGTGCCTTTTGAAAAACGCGGGACACTATATTATCAAGACTACTTTCGTGATAATACAAGTGACCCATCGAAACAGGCTTTCGGCGTACACAAATGAAAAAAAAACACTCGGAGTTTCTGAAGCCAAATTTGTTAAGCTATTACGGACATTTGCTTCAGAAAATCAATGATTTTTGCCCCCGCGGAGAATTTTTCTGCTGCGTGGTCACTAGTCAAACATTAGTTTGTGATTCGTTGAGCTAACGTTTATTTATTCTACAAAACTCTGGTCTGCCCCGGTTCTGACCTAGGATCCCCCAAGGTTTGTGAGCGTGGGTTCTGATTTAAAAGATAACCCACAGTGAAAAAATAGGATACGCTTTAACTGATGATTATCTTACAACATCTACTGAAATACGTTTCCAAAGGAGTCGAATGGTCTACTACATGAATACTTTCTTGTTCAGCAAGATTTTTATGGGTCTTTTGATCGTGTAACTGCAGTACAGCAGCAATTTAAATGTAATGAGTAATTTAATCATTTGATCAAAGACTTGCGGCAAGTATTAGATTCTATGTAAGGTAAAAAGGTTAAATGCCTCATATGTCATACTAGTTTGAGTACTTTCACCAAAATTATTAATGGACGTAATGTGAATTGAGTATTATAATCAAATAAGATTTTCTTTTATAGCAGTTAAATAGGGCCTAACTCAATATCGTTTAAAACTCTGTATTTGAACTCAAATCCAATATGGTTTCCTGTGTACAAACAATAATTTTCGCTGTTTAAATTCACAGTTGCCAGAAAAAGATAATTAAATGCGTTTTATTAAACTATTTTTCGCTTAACTGAAATTCCTGTTTTCTATAGATACGAATAAATATAAATGCTGCTCTTTGTTGCACTTGTTTCTTTTCGTGGCAAAAAACTACAGGGGCCCTATTTTGTATTACGCTAAAAGAAAAGATTTATTTACCGTCACTCATTTAACAGACAACATTAGTACTAACTTCAGCGACTTACACTTACAATACAGGTAAGGCTGTAATACACAAACAAACGAATAACATGTAGGCGCATTATAGGGTATAATTTGCAACCGCTGGTATCGAACTCAAGACTCTGTGGTTGTAGTCCGAAATCTAAGCCACTCGACCACCCAACCCACGCTGGCAGTGCATAAGATTTACTAATGTCATTTTAGCAACTCTTGTTTTGATCAAACAAATTTGCAAAAGAATCAACACTGTTAATTTAGTTTATACGAAATTTCGTCAAAGTTGCGAAGCATTTGAGAAAGACTCTGCACGGCACCTTTAGTAGGTCAATGAAATCTTTTAAGCTTTTTAGGGTTTGCGCGAAAAAAGTGAAACAATTCTTGAATCGTAAAGATTTTCAAAGTTATTATAAAACAACACTTGCCAAGATGACCTAACTACGATCGTAACTTGACCCGAAAATGTTTATAACATCGAGTCAAAATGGTGGTCGAATTCACCCCATGATAATACAAGAATTTGAACAATGTTCCTGCGTGGGAGATACAGTATCACTAAAAGACATGAGGTAATTCTAAGTCATCATGGCTGTCGAAGCTCACCAAAAAGTCACAACAGAAAATATTTACAAAAAGTATACCTGGACTTGCACTTTGTGTAAGTGAGTCAACAGGTGTATTTTGTTGAGTTCACTGATGACCAAGACCCGTAACTTGTCACATGCCGATCGTTTGTGACATGTAGCATTTTTACTTCAATGTGACACATCATCGTGGTGTGTTAACTAAATATCAACAGAATGTGACAACTTCAGGTTCCAGGTCATAATGGAGGTCAAAGGTCGTAGAAAACACAACATACTAAAAATGCATAAAAAGACAAGAGCCAACTGTTGTGGAGCAGTGTGAGCAAGGAGGCTTAATTTGTAGTGTGAGCAAGGAGTTTAAATTGTCAACTAACAGCCTAAGAAAAAAAGAGCACACAGAGACAGGTACAGCACGTCATGGTTTATCTAAGCTTACGGTGATCAACTTAAAGTGCAATCCTTTGCTTCTGCGTTTTACATATCATTGCAACATTGCATTTGCACAGGTCAGATACCCCTGATCATGTTCGAGCTCAGAGGTCGCCTAAAGTATGTCGGAAAGGGGCAAAAACTGAGAGTTGCAAGCTTTTTCTGATTAAATATTATCAGTTATTAAATATTAATGTTATAATTATTATTAATTAAGAATATCTGACAGGAGAAAATTAGCTACAGAAACTAACAAATTATTTGCGCAGTGCAAAAAGCTTCGGAGTCTTCTTGGCTTTAGCGTAACTACCAACAAAAAAAATCAAAGAATAAAAAGAGAAGCTTCAAATTTACTTTAGTGTTACCGCTTCTAATGTTCATTATTTTAGCTGGCATACCGATTACAGAAATCAATCCAAACGTAACGGCACAGCATTTCACATGAGAGCACTTTTTATTTGTAATTTTTAAATTAGTTTTAATTTTTGACTGTCAACTATCACATATTAAATGTGTACACAGCCTTCAAGGCGAGGTAACGCGTGTGCATATTTAGATCTGCGTTACAGACACGTAACACTAGCATATTTTGAAAAAAAAACATTTGTTTTTGTAATACACTTGAACACATGTCAAAACTGACAGAACAGTCATCTTTCTTTCTTTTCTTCTTTTTAAAAATTAATCGTCTGTGAAGAGGAGCTTAACGAAGCACGCAACATTATACGCGTAAATAACTCAAAACATGCTTCTTTGCTAGCTATAGAACGCATGGTGTCGATTAGTCACAAATTGCTTAAAATGTGCAGTCTCGCCACAATCCCCGGGGATTTATCAAGTTACTGAGTTACCTTCCTGCCAGCCCGTCATAGTAAAAATAATGTAATAATAGTAGTACACCCAGCTGATTTAGAATCAATTAACCAATGCGTTTGAGTGTGAATTAGGCACATATGCTAGTGGATACCTAGTGGAAGCCGGGTTTGCTAACCAAGTATTGTTTACACAGACAATAAACATTTTTACAGTTGTTTATTTAGTAACGTATAAGCACGTGCGCAAATGCGGAATCTTTAATAATGCAAAACTCAAAATTAAACAAAAAAGCCCTTTTTGCAGTGGAAGCTATGGTGATTATGTGGTGATTATAATGATAATGTCGATAATGACGACGATGAACTGACGATGCTATAATATGATGCTGGCGACGACGATGAAGGAGATGAAAATGATAACAGTTGTTTGCTTAGTAACACATAAGCACGTAGGCAAATGCAATCTTTAATAGGCCTAATGCAAAAGTCAAATGATGACTATGGCGATGTCAATAATGATGTTCATTTACTGTGAGACAAGTGAACGAATGGGACGATATACCTGCGATGCTGATTGCCTCACATACCCTAGAAAAGTTTAAATCTTTAATTGACGATTACTTCAAATGTGGAAACGTACGCCGGGGGTTTCTTTGAGTGTACTCGCTTAACCCTAATAAATTATTTTGCAAAATAAAGACGTTATCGTCCATTGCAAAGGCTAATGCAACGCAAACCTTAGTCCACAATAAACATATAAAAACAGCGGCATTTTTACTGGCAGCCATCTGACTCAATCAATGTAATGATCAATAAACGTTTTGACTAATTGTTAACCTGATATGCAGGCAAACCTTCATATGGAATGGGCTTGCTCAGATAAACAGGGACAAATTGATTGAAGCCACGTGTCATGCAAAAATGTTAATAAACTATTGGTAAGGCACGACAAAGACAGAAAAATAAACGTGTTTCAACATAGAAAGACTGCTTAATATAAATACGTTGCCAAAAGATGGGTACCAAAAATTCAAATTTATTTCCGTTCATCACTACTTCATACATTTATTTATCTGATATAAATAAACGTTGGCAAGTCTGACTGACTTGCTAGAAAACGTTTCAAATGGTAAGGCTCACACGTTTCGTCTTATGACACAAATCATTCTGAAGTGGGGATACAAAGGGATACACTCCGGGATTTTTACGTTTTTAGAGTTGCATTTACAGCTTGGCTTCTCGTCAATTTTCTCGTGCAGTGAATACGTACACGAGAAAAAACGACAAACACTTGCAATTGTATAGAAAATGCAAAACGAATGTAGTACAGCCTGGTATTTTTATATTTTTAAACCAAAGTTCAGCATTGTAGGTTTTAAACGTTTATACTTTAAACAAAATCAAAATTTTATCGCACTGCAAAGTTTCCGTACAAACACTTACAAAGGTTGACAACCATGACATTTTCTCGGGTACGTGACACGTAAATTGGTTTCAACATTCATGCTTAGTAACAGACGAATGAGGCGGTGCAATAAAAGCAGGAAGGTAAACAACAGGAATGAAGCCAAGTTTAATGTTCCTAGCACTGCCTGTACCTATAAGCGTGTACTTCATTCAACTAACAATGATTCACTTCTTATCTACGTTTACCACATTATTGGGCTACACGAAATGACACTTTCTTCAAATCATAGCAAGTGGTAAAACTCCCATAACTGCAGCTGTTATTTGCACAAGCACAACGGTTTTACGAGTACCGCAGAATTGAGAAATAATCTCTTTTTATGAGCAAGATAATATTGTGATTATGTAATTTATTCGATGAATGATAAAATGGTTATGGCTTCAACTATTTCAAAATAAAAAAGCCTGAACTATTGTATTTAGCAAGTACCTACTTATGATAGTCATATTTATTTAAATCACACTTAAATAGCACCGATATAACAGTGTTATGATACAACCAATAGAGCCGTCATAAAATTTAATAAAAACGTGGTAAATTAGTTAAAATATAGATAATGTGAAGGTTATTAGGCTATCACAAAATTAAATAAAATAACAAAAATATAATTTCAAATTATTATTTTAACTTGGAACCATATTTAAATCATAAAATAGTATAAAGTAAAATGACAAACGTTTTGTAATCATTAATTTTGTAAAACATGTTAGCTGCCAGAACACTAGAAACTAGCACTTTCCCGATTCGCAAACATATGAATATATTAATACAGAAAATCTGACTGTTCGACGACTGCAACTCCGCAAGTTCGCAACAGGTGTGCAATCTCCAAGCTGCTTCTACGCACTGTAGATCTTTTCTACTCAACTCCATTGCAATAACAAGCACATGTCTTTATCCCAAAATTATTCTGATTTTGTAGAGATAATGTCAAAAGCCATGACAAGTAAAGCGCTGGAAATGCAGAACGGCGTCTATGCAAAGAAAACCTAACTGGTTTGAAATAAGTACCTGGTAGATCACAATCACGTCAAATAAGGAAAAAGTGTAAACATAAGGGTAAACAGAAATAACGAAGAATAAATCAAATGTAAAAAAGACAAATGTGAGAAATTGAGAGAGGCCAAAGCAGCTGAGAGGGCAAATGTAAATAAGGCAGAGAAAGTTTTAAAGGAAAAGGGAAGAAAAATAGAGTGGATAGGGAGGAGCTGCAGCTGAAATACTGATGTCAATTTAAACTCAGTTTTTAGCTCACTGTTAGTATAAGAAGGGCGCAAAAATCAAGACCAACAACATAAGCATGTCGTTGCATTTTCTTACTAAGTCCCTGGAATTGTGTGCTAACGATCTTTCTGTTATTGCGATATTTTGTGAATCAATATAACAAGCAGTAGTATGTGATGCCAAGTTTTTCGCCCATATTATCACAATTATTCTGCCAAACTGTTACAACTTCAGCTCAAGCACAAATGCAATTTTCGCTCAAGTTGATGAAACAACAAATGTGTGCGTACTCTCATTGAGAATAGAGTCGAGTGACAATCCAAAAATTAAAATTCCGCTCCAGCACGTACGAACTTGGAAAAAAGAAAAGACGCTGAAAACTTGAAAGGATCCTTGAACTTTGTAACCATTCACCATAGTACGCTGAGCATAGTCGCTATTTACCGCAACCATTAACCGCTTATATGTCGCCTAATATGTTAAATGTGCATGAGCCGGTGCATACATTTGCTACGCTTAGTTTGAAAATATTTTAATATAATTCTAAGCATGACTCACAGAATGCGACTAGCTTTCATTAATAGATGTACAATATTTATTACACAATGCTGTTAATACACTCGCTAAGTTAAAGTAAAGACAAAAATTCGAATTATTTATAGCCTTTTAGACGCGATAATACACGGCACAGCAGAAGACAAGCGGTTTGATTTTACCAAGATCTTTTTCATTTAACAAGACACGCATTGACACTACTAGACGCAGCAGTAAGATCTGAACCGCTTGATAACAAATAAACACTTTATTGACCATGAAGTGAATTCATGTCTACAGCGTAATCTAAGGTTTACAGGATTCTCTGGAGAATCAATTGAACAAAGAGCGTGATACTTATAAATAAGCAAACAGCTTCACAAGTCAGCACGTGTAACCGATAAAATTCCATTAGATTCATGAAGTTAAATGCAAAATAAAAATGCTCGACACTACTGTACATATATATATATATATACATACTAATAAAAAAGATGTAACCACCGCATGTCATAACCTTTGTGCCAAACTTGCTAATAATAATGTTGCTGCTTGATGATATTTGAAAGTAAAACTGCTAAGCAAAGTGTAGTTCAGTGTTACATAGAAGCCAAAGGACTACGAAGAAACAAAATGAGTCATCCCTCTCATCACAGAGCATTACCGATTTATTATATCAAATGTATTAGGAAAAAATAACAACACAGTTAATTACTAAAAAACTATTTCGACAGCACCAATTAAAAAACCAAAAATGAAGTTTATGCCATGCAATATTTCTTTTAAAGTGTCATCTAGTCGTGCAACAAACATGCAACTTATTGTGTCACTAGGTAAGGTTAATTTAAAAACTAAATTAATTTGTCACAAATCTTTACTGATTCGTGACCTGTACAGTAGAAGTGAATGGATCATTACCCCAAATTATGACCTACCAATAATAAAGCACCAATCTTAATTTAGACTTATTCCATGGCGTGAAAGTGCAAAGGATGCAAATTACGCATTATGATTCATCTCGCCTTTAATAACCCTAATGGAACTTCAAACAAGCACCAACCAAGCAAAACTGTACAATATTAAATTAATTGTACATTGCTCATTTGATTTATTTTACTAATTAACTTGCACGCTTATCATATATAGCGTACTGCAAATACAAAAATCTTTGACATTAATCAGAATCCAGATGATTCAGACCCGTTCGATGACAGAATCGGAAAGGGGGAGTACTATAGGGCGCTTTTGGAGAAGGTGAAATAAACCACTAACTTTATGGCCATGCTTTAGATCTTTACCACCCCTACTACAAGCTAATCTCACATCCTTACAAAGCCAGAGTAAAACAATGAAATTGAATATTATATGTATATATATATATAGTTGTTTTGAAATAATCGACACCGTGTATACATTACAGATAATGTTTAAAATTTAGACATTCTATGAAATTCCCTAGTTATTTCGAGAAAAGTGTGAAATAAATATTTGCGCTGCGACTTTCACACTTTACCTAAAGACGCTTTATATAACAGGTAGGATTTATATAAAATGCAATAAGTGACTTTGAGTGATTCATATAAAAGTGTAAAATGAATTTAATTCGTGCTGAAACAAATCTTTCCTAAAATTTTACGTTACCTAAGCATTGTATGGAATGAACAAAACAATGGCTTAGTTAGTTCTACTAAATTGAGCAAGCAGTTTAAATAAACCGGTGAGTTAATTGCTTTATTAACAATGGATGCAACATCAACACAGTTCTGACATGCTGCTAAATCAGGTGAATACTTTCCATACCTGGAAAGTCGGCTTTTCAATAAATACACTTCCGAAAAAGGCATGGAGCAGCTAATTTGGCCTTTGGGAAACTTACGAGACGAGTCCTTAAAAGCAAAGATCTAAATGAATCTCATGCTATTAATCACTCAATGTATTAACGAGGTATTCCGTCATCTGTATACCCCAGCTCGTGGACAGAGTGCAAACTTGTTGTTTTACATAAGAAAGGATAATTGCGGGGGAAGTTCGATAATCGACCTGTTGACAAAGTTGATGGATAGTTTAATTAATGCATGTTCGCAACAATGATGGAAGCCTGATGACCAGCAAGCAGAGGGTTAAGAGAAGAGAGGATGTATGGAGACCCAGTGACTTTGCGGAAAGTAATGACGAAAGCCATTCAGGCTATGTATGCCAACACTATAGCTGTTTTGCAATCGGAAACAGTTACCTGTGTTACAGCGTTACTTCTATGAGTTCCTATAAATCCCCTGATAAGATTGTTAGCAACTTTAAACAACGATGGGTTATTGCAAAAAAATAACTTGATACTTCTAATGGATGATTCTGTATTTTGGTATCTTCCAGAGAATGCTGCATTGAAAAGCTGAAGGTGTTAAAGTCGTTTTGTGATGCTCAAGAACTGAAGATTAACAATGTTAAAACAAAGCTGTTAGGGATAAACTGTGATTCTGTGACAAACTCCGATATGCTAGTTTCTGTACTCTGTAGCTGCAAGTCCTTTGTAATGATAGCGAAAAAAAATTACAATATTATTACAATCATGAGTTTAGCAGGTTTACTGTAGAAACTCGCAAAAACTTTCTTTTAGTGCCATAATACAGTAATGGCATTTTTACAATATCCATGAAACATCAGCCTTAAATTACTATCGTTTACTAAAAATTGATTTAAGTTAGAAAATTAAAACACAAAATTAAAAATAAACTTTCCACACAAATAAATTATATAGCCAGTGCATGATCAGAAGTATCACCACTGTTCACAGATTTATTAGAGATAATCATGACTATAATGTAGCAATTTATACGACGCGTGATCAACAAACAGGACTGTTTTCAAATTCAATTCTGTACATTTGCGCTATATTTTGAAAATATAATTTAGTCTTAAAATCTCAGTTAAAAAGTGTACAATAACATAAAAGTGTTCTCATGCTAATTGTTTCTAGATAAGACACAACATGGAAAATTTGTCCAATCTGTCACAATTAATAAAATACGACTTATCTTTCAAAATGCGTATACTACTTCCAAAAATCGCAAACTTACTTCAAGTGCACAATTTTAACTTTCCCTGTTAAATAATAAAACATAAATAAATTCTTACAAACAACTGTTTAGTTCTCATATGGAAAGTCTGGAATTGTGTCCAATTGACTTTGTAGATGCTTGACATACAGTACTACGTGGTCCGCAAAATGAAACGTTTCAAGTCATCATAAGACCATAGAGTTCGGAAATGAGAAAACCGGAGTAAAAGCTTACAACTTAAAAAGACTGTTGAAATGTGACTGCATGTGCTGCAAAGAGCAACTAAAGTAACGTACAAATGACAACAAATTCAGCTATAAAGAATTTTACGGTTTTCGAAACTGGTCAAATCTGCACAGCTGGCTATGTATTGATCCAAACGTAGACAATACATACATCATGCCATTGAACTGAGGACAGACTGCTCATGAGAAACCCTGGAATCGTACAGTATAACTGGGATGCAGAGACACGGATGTAAATGATTTATTACCAGGTTTAACTGAAAGCCTGCAATATTATATACAGGTACACCAACAAAAATTTTCCAGCGCGCTTCGTGGCCCTTTTTGCTTACGTTAGTAAACTGTTTATCGCTAGATCGTTTTTATAGCATCAAATTAAATTTAATTTAAATTAAATAATAAAAAAACTTGTTAGCGTAAGCAACTTTCAAAATTTCCACCCCGGTAGATCGAAGTATGTGTGTTAAATAAAATAACTAGGTAGAAAGATTCTTGTCTAGAGTGAAGTCGGAAGTCAAAATAGGTTATAAAAAATGAAGAAAATTTCTGCGCCACCAGCAACATCATTTAGAGTCCACGCATTCTTATTATCTAATCAACTGCCACTTTTTGTCTTTTAAATGTCAGACGAACGAACAGCAAGTTAATTTTTACTCATTTCCGTGAGGCAAACGCTGTAGCAGTAGAACTAATCTGACAGGAAGTCAATGTACATAGCATGACAGCAACTGGCATTAACTTTATATTTACTATACAAGCTTTGCCGTTACAAATATCAAATTAGGCCCTAAATTAAATTCAGTTTTCGACGTACAGTATGCCTGGGGTAGGCGACGAGCCAACAAGAAAGCTTACCTTTGTTGTCCACCAAACTGAGAGTTGAACTCTGAAGATAAGTCAAGCTTGTAAACACTCAAGCTTGTAAACACTAAACGCTATAGCCACACCCTTATTTAAAGATATGTCGAAATTCCAGAGAAGTAGAGATAGCTACTAGGGCTAGTCAACAAAAAATATATGATTTTTGACCTTCCCCTGGGTGTAGCCAATGGCCAAATGCGCTTTCTCAGTATTAATCACAGACTCACACGAGTCAGTTCCACGATCAAACGAAGTCTTCTAAATTATTATTTTCAAACGAAATTTACTTACTAGCGTGATAACTAATGAATAATGAACAAAATATCTACTTTCATGACAAGTACATATAAAACAATAAGACAAAACAAAAGCAACATGATAGGTTTTCCAAGCCAACAGAAACGTTCTGAAAAGTTTTGTAATTACTAACGTGATAAACCCACGTAGTTATAACATGAATCAAGTACAAATATTAATCGTATATATATATATATATATATAATAGACGCAAACTCCTACAAAAATAATTTAGTTTGTTTCACACGTATTCAAATTAATACATTTTATCTTAATCTGAGTGACTAACCATAAGGACATAAAATCACAACTCAACTGTGTATAATGTCTATTTGTGTGATGCGAAAATCATAAAGTGAGGCTTTCATGGTACAAGTTTGAATGAGGACCGGCCACACAAAGGACCCGCACGAGACTGACTGACATATGCTGCATTACCACACAGACAATAGATCTGATAGACCATTATCTTTTGAAATCACAAAGCACACGCCACGGGCGCATAAATTAACTTAATAGTTAAGCTGTGGACTGCAGACTAGGACATTTAGTAGATTTATCAGAGCAAACGAATTAGCAGTTAAAATTTGCTTACAGAATATTTTTAGTAAAGATTTCCTGTCAGATTTCTACGCATTCTAAGACAAACAGCAATGACAACATTAATGTTAGAGTTGAGGATCTCAGGATGATAATGGGTGTTGAGTTTGCTAGCATCAAATGTGAAAGAAATGTTAAACACCCGAACTTATACACGTAGTTTTTCAGCTTTAATCTTATGTAACACAAACTTCCACACTTTCGAGAACTTGCTTTTTTTAATTTCATAATTGTTTTCAATTATTTTATGGCACATGTTTGTACACAATTCACATTTGTAAACAATCTAGCAACTAGATGAGTATTTGACTAAAAAGACGGAATTAAAATATGTGTTGGCATTATAGAAAGGTCAACTGTCACTCAGCCACTTGTCTGCTACAAGATTCAATGTATCACTATCAGAACGCAAAACGAGTGCACACTAGCATCAGCAGGAAACAGTTGTCATAAAAAAATTAAAAAATCACATAAAACATATGTAGCAGTTTCAAAAGCTTTAACATTGGCTAGTATGGCCCATGTCCCCGTGTATTAAAGGAAAAGGCCAGACACTTAGCACGTTGGGTTTATTTTACTGCTATCACTTATAGCTAGAAAATATAACATAGAAAACTGCACAAAAACAGAGCAGTCACAGATGCCTGTCATAGTTTTTAAAGCACGCCGTATGGTAAATATGATTTTTCGGTGTTTCTACACTAAAAACAAAACTGCACTATTGACTGCTTATGAAGCTTACGTGCGTCCCTTACTGGAGTACTGCTCGTCAGTGTGGTCCCCTCACCATATGCAAGATATTGACAGCATTGAAAAGGTCCAGAGATACTTTTCTCCCAAACTGTACCAACGATGTCAGTTTTTTATTTAAACAGACTGTCGGAACTAAAATTGCAGCCACTCGAATAACGGCGTCTTGCCTGTGATTTTAAGATGGTATACAAAATTTGTCATAAAATAATGGGTTTAAGTTTTGATGATTTTTTTTCCAGTATGCCTCAACCAATCACTTGCGTGGTCACGACTTTAAATTGTTTACGTCTTTTTCGAGATTAAACGTATCAAAATTGTCATTTGTTAACAGAGTTGTAGACATTTAGAATGCTCTGGTTCTCATGTAGTTCTTGCTACCAGTTTGTCAGTTTTCAGTAAAAGATTAAGTAATTTACTGCCTTAGTGCAACTTTATCCGATGTAACAGTGCCATTGGCGCAAATGAAATCTAACGTAATGTCAATCATTTTCGTTGACTGCCCAATCAGCGTGCAAGTTATTTCACACACCTGCAGAACTTAATTAACGCAGGTACGTTCAGGACATTTAGCTGCAGCTCCGTCTAACACTGTTGTGAAAAATGCTCAGCTTTTCATTAGTTAGTGGGAGAAACATTGGCCTGGTTCTAGATCTTATTATTGTCAATTGAAATTGCAAGTGAATTAGTGGAAATATATAGTCTAGTTTCCTTTATAGGAAGAAATGCACAAGCTTACGTCCAAGAGTTGCTGATTAAACCATTTTGCAGTCAAGGAAATACGCAGTTTAATTTAGTTCATGGCATTGCAAGTTAGATGAAAACAACTATTTGATTAACTTTAAATAAGGACAAAACAAAATGTTCTCTTTTTTGGCCAGTTTTTATAAACCTCAATGAGATCTTAACAACCAAGATTAATTCAAATGTGGTCAAACCTATATTATACATCAATGTAGTATTACCTATTTTACGCTATTTTTCTGAAAAAGTGCAATCAGTATATCTGCTGATTAGACATTAGTTGTAACTGTCATGCTGTTTAGTTTAGTTTACTTCAGTTGAGACAGTTGTTGTTCAGCGTGAGCTGTTGTCCCGAAAGCCGCAAAGCCTGCTTACGTTACAGCGGAGGCAGAGGGATAGACCAGTATGTTTGACGTCAACTGGTTCTCTCCAAACGGTATTATTGTATAAAACGTGTTGTACATGTATAACAGTATATAATTCATATTTAGGTTCATTTTATTAGGAACTTTTAATAAGAGATATTGAATTTAAGGGTATTGTTTTCAGAGATTTTATTTTTTGTGGATCATTTTATGTCTTGTAGGATCAGCGTAAGTGCGCATGCACCTGCTGATTCTTTCTTTTATATAATTTTAATATATGTCGATAATAAATAAATAAATTAGAAGAAAATGTGAAATAAAAAGTACAGGGCATAACACAAGACAGTCATCTGCTGGCCAACTATGTTTACCCTAACCAAGGACTGATTACGACAAATCTACGTTACAATACAATGGGGCTGTTCTTTATAAGGAAGCAGATGAAAATTTGGAATTTAAAGCATCTTTAAGACAGATAAAATTCACTCTCCTCCAGAAGCTTTTAAATTAGTTTTTATATTCTTAGCATTAATACTAGTGATCGTTTATCTGTTTTAAATCTAGTTTTAAGTCATTTTAAGTTTTAAAGTTGTGTTTCCTGTATTATATGTATCACAGACGTTTTTAGTAATTAATTTTTTTACGTTGAAACACAGGTTTATTGACTGAAATTTGACAAACTGATCTTTGCTTTATGTCTTATTTTACAAAATGTTCTAGAATTTGTCTGATTTAATACTTGTACCTAATTTTGTTTAACTTTTATTAAGATTAATTTTGCAAAGAACTTTAACCTGTTTAATTGAGTAGTTTTATCTAACTTTTGCATTCAGCCCGTATCTAATTTTACAGAGTACTTTGTGATTTATCTGTTCTAGTACCTCAGTTTTTAGTTTTGTTTAATTATAAGCCATTCTGTTCTATTTTATATTTTAATTAATACTAACATGCTACGGACAATTATGGAAATATTGTGTGTACGATTTAATGTGCAAATAATAAAATTCCATTCTATTTTATAAGGCATACAGTCAATTTATGCTATCGCTGTATACAAATTTTCAGGCGCTGTGCTAGCCGCCATTCGCTTAAAATTATAGTGTTAACTGATGGATTTCGTAACTTTTCGTACGCGCTTCGTGGCTTTCCGTAAGTGCGTGCTTCTTCAACTAATTCAAACTTCTGCACCTTGTCTAATGTTCATGCAAAAATATCACGAAAAAGGTCTTTAAAAAAACTTGACCTTAAAAACCCGAAACATGTTTGGGCAGGCGAAACTGACGGTTGATTTAATCACGTTGGTAGATTTAATTTCGTCTTATTCTGGCTTGTTAATAAAACGTGTACGCGCAAGTACAATGTTTTTTTACTACAGAAAAAGGCTGACAATGTACGGCAGGTTTTTAAACAAGTAAAAACAACTAGTAAACAGCTATGTTTATGCTATACCTGTATATAACTTTTCTCTTTGATAAGTTGTCGTCTCATTATGAATACAATGCCAATAGCAGTCGGTACAAAAAGTGGACAATACTGTATACAAGTAATTTATTGTTTAATGCAACAACAGCATGACTTGTATTTAGACAAAACTGCGACAAGTTGTTGTAGAAATGCCGATCTTTTATACAAAGCAATGCTGGAAACAGTATAATACTGCTGAGGTAATTCTGAGATTATTTTTTATACATATTTGTCATAGCCAGCATAGTTAATGGAAACAACATGTCATGAGAACAGCTGAAATGTACATTGATTTTAAGCTATAAGCATTTTTCTCAAATGAACACACCACAGGCGCCAGGCAATGTTCGCAATAATAAGCTATTACTACTGAGTGAGACACCACAATGATAATTTGCGCTGAATTTTCTGCCCCAGCAGACCAATATTAATGATGCAGCTATCTGACTCAACAGTAGAGTGAACAACTGTTTCGCCATTACTACAGGCACAAGGCGCTTAATACAAAGTCGTGTATTTTTGTAGTCTTAACCAAAGGCCCTTAACCAGCCATCACGTCACCACTGAAACCCATTTCAAAAAATTGAAAATCAAACGTGCATTTTTCTCCGCTCAAAATCACATTACTCTACTGCAGAAGTTAATGGTACATGTTATTAGCCTAACTCTCTTCACTTCAGACCGTACACACAAATCGCTTTGGCGCTGCTGCTACATGTAGGCCTATCATTTTTGGACGAATACGGCTGAACATTTGACTAACCAGAATAACTACTATTTAAGTATTCATAATTGTTGACAGATCTGCTACACAACTTCGCAAGAGTAATACCTGTGTATAACACCCTTTGTGCTTTGCCAAAACGCATTTTATTTAGCATTGTGAGATATCTTTAACGAGAGCCGTTTACAGGCAGCCGTGATCATAATTACCATCACTATTATCGCGATTAGACAGCACACGCCTTAAAAATGAAAAGTATCGTAATCTCAATAGAAGTTGATATATATATAACAACAACTACAACTTTTCTAGTTCTGACTATACTAGATCTTAAAATAGTTACACGCGTAGTAAAGAAACTTACAACTTCATATGTATCGCTTTGCAATAGATTGTTGAACAGTTTTGAGAGTTCTGAGTTATTTCAATATGTTAGTTAACCTTTTTCATCAGTCTTCGTAATCTTAACATTTCAATTATACTAAATTCGGTCGCTGGGTGCACAGGCGGGAAATAGAAATAGCTCATTTAAATGAAATGCATTGGGCGAGGAATAAACGAGGTGTCGTGGTAAGCTTCAGCAGGTAAAACACCACTGGGGTGGGTTAACAAATGGATGGGTAACGTTGCAAACTACACTGAGTGCTTTCAGCTACCATACCGCAGCTTTTACGGTCTTGGCTATTTAATTCGTCGCGGAAGGGTATATTACACATCCATACGTGGCTGAGACATCTCTGTCAGTTCAATGCCTCTTCTTTGGGGGTTAGCCTTAATAATTAGTAGTTTACTGTTATATTCCGACCCTGTCACATCCATCAACACTGATTAAGTAGGCTACGCCATCGAGGTTCTAAATTGCAAACGGTGTAAATAATAAAATATTTTAAAAAAGTAGAATCCATCTAGATAATAGTTAAATGCTGCGGGCTTGCCTTTCAAAAACCTATTGTCCCAGCCCTTATCGTCTTTGTACGATAAACCAGAATACAACTGCCTACTTTACTATTGTTCTTTGATGACTGGATGGAATTTACTGCCACTGGCGGGCTTTGGACCAGTTTAGAGCCTCAACCTGTTGAAAGTCTGAATACAGCTAGGCTGTTAAATGTACAGAACAAAGGTCAGCGTAGTCAGGGCTTATAGGCTTGGTCACTTTACACTTTTCTCTAGTGGCATTCCCAACACACTTTCCAATTCCAACCTGCTAGTTAGTTTTTTCATTAGGGTTCTACAGGAGGGAATTTAGATAAGGTGTACTGTAAAAATTGGGGCATTGAAGGAGTTACAACTATCTACTAACAAAGCAAACACACCTTTCAATCTACAAACCGTTGAACAGCTAAACCTGTCATATATCATATTATAACATGTACACAATACAAATAATTGTACATTATTATAATTCTAGTTCTGGTACAGTATCCATCTCTCGGTACCACTTCATAAGGTTGTTCGTGGTTCGTTCGTTTAACTAAGGCGAAGTTACAATTAACACAAACATTTACATATAAAAGCAAAATAAATTCAGTTGTATTTGCACCTAAACATACAGCTCAAATATGATAAAGAATAATTTAAGGGTAGTAATACATGTATGCAGTAAATAGATCAGTGGTCACAGAGTGTGTGAATGTCAATGCTTAGGGTTGAAGTTAAACAATGTCACCAAATAAATGGGTGACCACTGAAAAAATGTTTCTAGGCAGTTTCATTTTGCCAACTGCCTCCAACTATTTGTCTCACTGACAGCAAGTCATTTCAAAGCATTAAAATGCAGTGAATCACATGTTAATTTCGAGGCATTAAAAACGAAACTTTCAAGTAAAACACCGCATCAGTTCAAGATTAAGATAGTTTAGAAATTGAAAAGAATTTGCTCATGTTTTTTTGGAATTTTGCGTAACAAAGCTAGTTATAGTTAGGCAAAAAGTAGCTGGCAAAAATCATAATTCGAGTTAATTAACCTATCATAATTTTTAACGAAAATTTATACGTACAAATGTTCCCTGATATCTCCAGAGAGGTGATCCAATATCTGATGTCCACTGACTGAATAACCGAAGTAAGTTTTTGGACTTCCTTCTTTAATCATGGGAATACGCGGCTCTAAATTAAATGCACGAATTCTAAGAACGAAGAATACACCGAGAAGATAACTTGCACATACAAACCAACTTCCCATGATCGTTGGTCTATAATTTGGATTGACATCTGAAAATAAAATTTCGTTGTCTTTCCTTTTTTATTTTATGCATTATGATTATCCACGCGAAGCCGATATCGTTTTACGATCACGTCACTCTTCGGTACGACATACCTGAATTGAACTACCTTGCCGTCCTCTACTCACTTAGTTTGGACTAGTCATTCCACTACTCTGCTGATGGCATTCGTATTTTCGTTACACGGTCCCCTAATCATGCACATCTATCTTCAAAGCGGTAACTCGGTAACTGAACGTTGACGGTGCAGTTGGTGGCGCCATCTAATAAGTCCAATAAAAATTTGTACAGGAATCAATAAAATTTATAATATACGTGTATATGCGTAATAATAATTATAATAATAAAACAGTCTGGATAACTAGTATAAGAACAAGAATATTTATTTTACAGTGTACAGCAAGCAAACATGTTAAATTAGTAATGTACGTACAAAAACATACACTCTTTTAAGTACAAGTAAATCACATTGTGAAAGGCTATCTACTATTCAATATTTCCTTTGGTGACGACTAGATAGCTCTAACTGTCAAAAATAATTGTAATTATTACGCTCATGTCATTGACTACTATTCAAGCATGCATTATTTATTAAAATTAATTTTTACAGGATATCATCAGACGCAGCGTATAGTATCTACTACTGTATGGTTAAAACGTTTGGGAAACATGTTTTTTAGAACTTAGAGTCAAGTTTAAAGAAGGACATCGTTTTCAGTATAATTATGACGGGTAATGCAGCCAGTTTTTTTATTAAGTCGAATTCATAAATAGCGACAGCAGATTTGAACTTTCTAGTTTTTTCACAAAAACTATTAAATTTTCACACCAGAATGTGTATGTGGGGGGGGGGGAGAGAAAGAGAGTGCGAAAGAGAAAGAGAGACAGAGGGGTGAAGAGTAGAGAGAAAGAGAGGTAGAGAAAACATGAGGGCATAAAGATGCGGAAAACGAAAGGAGAGCAAAACGAGGAAGCGGAAGAGGTCAGAACTGAAAGACGAAAAAACGAAAAAAAGTGGGGAAAACGAAAAAGAAGGAAATGTGCACTGTGCATCACAAAAGTTGGTACTATCATTATTATACCTTTATATTGGTCATGTCTGCTGGGCGTCCATTTTCTTGTTAATAAACGATACCAAATTTTACGTCACTGTCGCAGGTTATCAGGTTATAGAATTCTGATTATAAAACTGTAAAGTAACTTTAGCATAATTATAAGTGTAAAATGATGCCTAAAAGTGCCAAGGCATTTTACATATGCGTTTTCAGTCGTAAGTGTGAAGTTAAGCCAGAAATTGAACAAGCTGTAAACACATGTGTGTTGAATCTTAGAAGCAATATTTATAAGAAAAATAATTACTGTAATAATTATGTAAATTGAAAAGTTGCGAACGAGTTAAAGAAAGTATATTGTGTTTCTTATTCTGCCAATTCGAACTGGCAAATAAGAAATTAAGAGATGAGCTAAAGGTAAGAAGACATGCAGGGCCAGATTATGAGTTTTTATGGCTCCTAGGCTAATGAACTTATAGGGCCTTTCAGATGGAGTCACCTTCTAACTCGTCCCCACCCATTTTGAATATTTTACTCATGACATATTTTAGTGGCATTTACGTAGATTGAAGTAAACTTATTGCAAATTCTTTAAAGCTATCTTTTCAATAAAAACACTTTTTAAGAAATACCACTATTTTACTATTTATTGCAAACCAAATTAGCACATGTTTTAACACAACCGTAGTTTTCATGGCCCAAGCTTGAGGGGCCCTAGGCTGCAACGTATACTAGGACAATCCAATGATTCGAAGAGGTAAAATATATTACGATACGTGACGAGGAGCTTGACACTACATTAGTCCACTGGTTCCCAACGTTTTGGTCCACTTGGCTTCCGAAAGAAAAGGTCGTGGCCCTCTATGGAACAACATGCAGTTGGCTTTGGACAAATATGCACGACTATGTTGTCCCCTGGATTTTTACAAATATTAAATAAAGGACGAGGAACAGAAATTCTAGTAACCTCCAGTCTTCATTGGAATGATTGTTTTAATACATAAATATGTTTTTCCACTTAGATTATTTGAGGCTTGATTCATGACCCACTTGGACTGTTGCGCATGGCCCACTGGTGGAGAACGAACTGCTGAAGTACACGGTAAGAGAAGCAGAATAGCTGTCTTTCATCTAGGTAACATGACTCACATAGTGAGCGGCAAAAATGGCACAGAAAAAATGGCACAAACGGAAAAGTACAGGAAAGAATGGCGCAGGTATGCATGGCCCTGGAAAAATGACACGGCAGAAATGGCACAAACGGAAAAGTACAGGAAAGAATGGCGCAGGTATGAATGGCCCTGGAAAAATGACACGGCAGAAATGGCACAGGAAAAAAATGGCACAGGTAAAAATGGCAAAGGAAACAATGACACAAATGGAAAAGTAGGAAAAAATGGTACACCATTATGTTATTTTGACGCAATAGATTTTTGTAATAAAACTAGAATGCACTCAATAGGAAGCAAATCTCTGCCAAAGCTGAACAATCCTAAGCTTATTCGTCTTTTGATTCTGTTGTGTTTTGTTTCTCTCAGACGGCTCGTAGAGAAAAGCAGAAAACATGTCGTCAAATTAAACTAGTTTATTTTGCGAGAATTCTACAACACAAAAGTATGAAGGAACGCGAAATATATGCAGTCAGTGTGATAATCTGGCAACGTGAAAGCGAGAAAGTGTATATGAGAGTCTGAGAATACGAGAAAGCCAGGTCTGCCTTATATATCAGTGCAAGTGAACAATCTAGAAACTACTACGCGCATCGCGTATAGAAAGTTCTCGAATCTTCCACAAGGTAAGAAGATTGTTCTACTATACTATAGAATATTCCAGATCTCTGCAACACCTCTACACCCAAACTGATGCTACCTCCAAAGCATCAGCAACAGAGTCTCTCTCGGTTTGGGTGTTCACTTGAATCGTCTGGAGTTGTCCGGTTCGTACTCTGGCACAGGCGGCTTGGTCTCAGACATGGGCAGAGGTGCTCCAGTCTGCTTCAGAGTTCTGGCAGTTCTTCTAAGATCTCCCTTGGATGATCAGGTAAAAACTCAGAAGTAAAGTCCGTCTCATCACCAGGTTCACAGTCCTCCACACAAGCGTAGCACGGATGTAGCTGTTCCCAGTGTCACCTCCATACTGGACAATGACGTTGAAGCAGCGAGTACCCAGAAACTTCTTGATGAGCACTGGTACCCATCGGGGATGTCCATCTCGGCGAGGTCCATAGTACAGTGCATAGACAGGATCTCCAGCCTTGTACTGCTTTGTGACCTTGGCGACACCTCCCAAGTCTGGAGTCAAGCGAGATGACTCCTTGGATTGCTTGCCCTGAGTGGTGTGCACTAGCGAGGGTAGCAAGGAGACGATCCTTGTCCGTATATGCCGAGACACCAAGACCTAATGAGTGCTTGCTTGAATGTCTGCACCAGGCATTCTGCTGCTCCTTTGGTAGCTGGATGGTATGGTGCTCCTGTGACATGTGTGGTTCTCTGCACCAGCTCTGGAACTCATCAGACACAAAGGGTGATGCATTGTCTGCGACCAGCGTGTGAGGTAAACCGAAGTGAGCGAAGTGTTCTTCCAGCAGATCTAGAATAGTTCTAGTGGACGTGGAAGATGTAGGGTGAAAGCATGATACTTTGAGTAAGCATCCGTGATCACCAGGCAGTTCGTATCCATGAAGTTAATGGCGTGATACAGGTGTAAGCGGCTCCATGGTTTCTCTGGGAGCATCCATGGGCGAACTGCAGACTTGGATGGCTTGTTTTGATGTTCTCCGCACGAGTCACATCGTCGGCTAGCCATCTCGATAGCCGCATCGATACCAGGTCAGTAGACAGCAGTTCTTGCCAACTATTTCATGCGTTCCATGCCAAAATGCCCGATATGCAGTAGATCCAGGACCTTGGACTGCAGGCTCTGTCGAATCACAACTCTTGATCCATGGATGAGGCATTCATGGCAGATACTGAGCAAATCCGACAACTTCCGGAACTTTGGAATTTTTCGACTTCTTCGTTGATCTCAGCATGCTGGGGCGGCCATCCTTCTCGGACGTAGTGCATGACTGTAGCTAGCACTGGATCGTTCCCTGACTCTTGTTGGAGGATGTTGGTGTCCACAGGCTTGACTTGAAGACTGAGAACTTTGATGGCACTTACCATGTCCATGTCTTCACCATTTTCCTCCCTGTCGAAGTCGTTGTCGTCTCCAGATGGCAAGCGACTAACGGCACCTGCATTGCTATGATCTGCTGTTTTCCGGTACTCGATGGTGTAGTTAAACTGGTTCAGCCACAGGGCCCAATGAGCTAGATGATTAGCTGCAAGAAGTGGCATCCCTTTCTTTGGTCCGAAGAGTGATGTCAGTGGCTTATGATCAGTCACCAGCATGAAATGACACCCGTAGAGGTACTGGTAGAATTTCTGCAAGCCGAAAACGATGGCTAGGGCTTCCTTATGTATTTGGCCGTAGTTAATTTCTACAGCCGTGAGAGTCTCGGACAGATTGGCAATTGGGCGCTCTCTTCCGTCCGGATAGCGATGAAACAGGACAGCTCCAATTCCAACATTGGACACATCACAAGCCAATCCCAGAGACTTGCCTGGGTCGAAATGCACAAGGACTTGATCTGAGGATAGCACATTTTTCAACAGTTCAAATGCTGTTTGCTCCTCATCTCCCCACTTCCAGGGGACTGTCTTCTTGGTCAAACGGTAAAGAGGCTCTGCCATAATAGCTAGGTTTGGGATGAACTTCCCATACAACTGAACCGAGCCCAAGAAAGATTTCAAGCTTCAGACGTCTGTAGGAGGTGGCATCTTCATGACTGCCTTGACCTTGGATCCTTTTGCAATTTCTTCGGCCGATGGGGTGTGTCCAAGATATTCCACACTTGGTTGTGCGAACAAGCATTTTTTTCGACGACATCTGAGTCCTTTGTCATTCAGATGAGTGAGCAAGTGTCTCAGGTTGCTCAGGTGGTCATTGACGTCTTGCCCACTGACGAGCATATCGTTTTGGAAGATGGCAACTCCAGGCAGATCACTGGTCAGGTTCTCCATGATCTACTGAAAGTAACCAGGCACTGACTTGATTCCGAAAGGGAGTTGTTGATGCAGGAGTGCCCCATGGTGGGTGCTGAGACCTACCTTGCGTTGACTCTCGGGTGCCAGCTTAATCTCGTTGTAGGCATCAGCAAGGTCGATCTTCGTATAGCCGTATCTGCCTCCCAGCTTCTGCGTCAGTTCCTCTGGGACTGGCATCGGATGACGGTGATCCTCTGGCTGATCAATGATGCCGACTGAGTAGTCACTAAAGATCTGTAACTTGGGTTTCTGAGTGCCCAGAGTGTAAGCTTTATGAATCGGTTTATGAATTTGTTGAACTGGACTGGCTTCCAGACACCTTTGGCGATTCCTTCTTTGTAACCTTTGGCCAGGTCATCCCGAAGAGCGAATGGAACTGGTCGTGCCTTGTGAAAGACTTCAGACTTGAACTTCACTTCCAGCTCGAAGTCCTTAAGACACCCCAATTCTTCTTTGAAGGGATCTGGGAACTCGTCACACAGGTTGTGGCAACCTCGTTGCAGGGAAGCATAAGACGTGTCAGACGTCTTTGGACGTGACTATTTTACACCCTCACTCTTGTCTTGACTCTCTATGCTTCTCAGTCCTAGAGTACTGTCCACAGAAGTTCCCAGAATCTGGATAGCTTTTCGTCCCTGCAGATTCAGGTTAGGGATCTTGGTGATGATGTAGGGAATTGAGCTTTGTTTACCAGTCTCTGGATCATGTCAGACATCATCCGGACGACTTTGGCTTTCCTAGTTATTTCCAGACCGGCACTGAAACGGAATTTCCGGTGGTTGCAGTGTCAAGTTCCGGTGCCGTTGCTGTCATTGCTTCTTCATGCAAACAGCCTCCAAATGTCCTTTCTTGTCACAGAAATGGCACTTGGCATCTTTGTGGGGACAGTCTGTCATTTTGTGGGCCTTTCCACAATGGTAGCAGTTTGTATCCGTGTCTGTGGAATTTGACTGCTGGTGGTTCCTTCATTGACCCTTGTTCTAGTTCAGCTTGACCTTGTTGACGGGCCTGGTCTTGGAACCGTAGACTGTTTCCTTGGCAACCTTTGCCGAGTCTTCAGTCTCGATAGCGATTTGGACAGCACGGGCAAAAGTCAGATCTTCGTCCTTGATCTTGAAAATAGCTTTCAAGAGAACTTCGTTGTTGACAGAGCATATAAATCTCTGCTTCAGAGCTTCATCTTGTGGGTCTTGGACTGGAGAAAAGTCACAGGTAGCAGCATCTTGGTGTATGTGAGCTGCTAACTCCTGAAGAGTTTTGCATGTCACTCCAGAACTTGAAACGTTCTCGCACAATGAAGAGTTTCCGGTCAAACAGTTCCTTCATAAAGTCGATAATCTCGTCTATCGTCAGTTCATTGATATCCTTGATTGGAGACTGCTGCATCGCCAGATTCGTCAGCTTACATCCCCATGTTCCATCATAATGTTTTATATTGTTATATAACGCTGTCATAATATCACGTAACACAACTATAACCAGTTAACTGCTTTTCTGCACTTTTTCCACGTTTAATATTAATGTATGTGAAGTTTTTAAACTGAACAAAGCATGTCAATAACAAGAACAGTGAGATTTAGTTGTTCATTATTAGCAATGCTTATTTCAAATGAGCCGACGATAACCTAACGTTAACGGGTAACCATACATCTAGCACTTGGTCATGTTTTAAGTTAATTTGTTTATGCACACTACTTATTATTCGAAAGATAGCAGATCAATTAATGAGCAAACATGCATAATACATTATTAGCACTTTCAAAAATAATGTTCTTCAGGGTACCGCTTGTGAAATGCATGATACTTCACACTCCTACGGCCTAGTTTTTCGCTGTTAATGCATGCATTTTGCCTTTCGCTAGTTAGATGGGCGCTAGTGCCACATCTCTGAAACACGTACATTGCACCAAAAAAAAAACGCAACTGGTACTGCAACTCTATGCTCAGTGGTGTTCAGGTTTGACATAGTGCACACGTTCGAGAGCTCATGCTCATAGCGATAAACGTCCCAGCTAACGTCCCAGGTGAAGTATTGTCACCACATGATCATGATCTAGTCAGCATCATGACAAAAACTATGTTCAGAAAATATTGTTATCTTGTTGGTACAATATATGACGTTTTTATTCAATACAGGTACAGCATTGGACCAATATTATCATACAATATTGGAAACACATGGGTTACACATATTGATAAAAAATATTGGTACAACGTTGCGCCAACTCTACATTTCCATATTTGCAAAAATATTGTGACAACATTTGATATATATTGTTGTGCTGCCTAAGCTGAAATTTGAATCTGAAATTTCCCGAGTTTTTGTTATAATGAACATTGTACAGTAGCAATGTTCTCGAATTTTTGCTTTTACAAACACATGCATGCAACACGCTCATGGTTCGTTTGTCTTGTTGAAAATTATTTTCAGTTGTGTGTCATCACTAGTTGGGTTCGCCCGCCATTAATGAAGTTTTTAAAACATTATTTAATTTAACTTTGGTATTATTGGTGTTAAAATGTATACTTTTTCTATACTTCAAAATGGTATAGCACAAGAAAAAATGGTACAAATAGAAAAGAAGGTAAATGGCACAGGAAAAAATGGCAAGGTAAAAATGACACAGTAAAAGTGGCACAGGAAAACAATGGCACAAATAAAAAAGTATGTAAAAATGGATGTAAAAATGGCTCAAGTAAAAATGGCAAAGGAAAATGGCACACTTTGTAATATATGTCATGTGATTAGGGTTAGGCTTACAGTGGGTATAATTTTTTTACCTCTGCCAAGAAAGTTATGCTTCAACACTCTTTGTTTGATTGGTTTTGATGGCAGCAAGCCTATTACACAAAAAAAAACTGTCTAACAGATTTCCAAGAAAGTTTGTTGAGAAAGGGGGTATAGAGTGCCAAAATGGGAATCTTATTTTCCCCTTTTTTGCACAACCTGACCAAACATCATTTACAAAAAACTTTCATGAATGTCTCAGAGGAAGTGTTTAATACTTCTTTTTTATTATCTCCCTAGGACATACAACTGCGAGTTAGTTCCATGTTCAGTTTGAGAAAATCTCGCTCATAAAATGGTGTAATGTTGTCTATAACATTTGCTTACTAATGTGTATGCACCCATAAATTGCCTTGGTACGTATATATTTCTCGGTCTATTACCACTGCCAAAATTACCTATCTGCTGAAAAAAGTAGATAAACATTATTTGGAAGATTCGTGCATTATTGATTATAAATCCATTTAATGAACAAAGATTTTGTAAGTCATTTGCTAGTTCATATAATACTAATACATTGTACATATTTGTATGTTTGCTTGTTTGTCTTTGTGTTTAATTTTTTGAATCTGTTGTGGAGATCTGGAATATTCTATAGTATAGTAGAACAATACCTTGTAGGAGATTCGGGAACTTTCTATATGCGATGCGTGTAGTAGTTTCTAGATTGTTCACTTGCATTGATATGTAAGGCGGGCTGGCCATTCGAGTTTATTCTCATATTCTCAGATATACTTTCTCGCTTTCGTGGTTTCGAGATTATCACATTGACTGTAAATATTTCACGTTCCTTCATACTTTTGTGTTGTAGAATTCTCGCATAATAAACTATTTTAATTTGATGACGTACTTTCTGGTTTTCTCTATGAGCCGTCCGAGAGAAACAAAGTACAAGAAATATTGGTGCAGTTGACAGGATCCTTGGTGACTCAGTGGACAGTTAATTATCCTAGCAATGATGGCAGGGCAGGTGGGCGAACTTATCAAGCTACTCTGCCAACAGATGGATCGGCAGGCACAGCAACACAAAGAAGATGTGGCTGCTATGAGCAGGCTGCTTCAGGCTCAAACTCCTGAAGATGATGCCAGTTTGAGCACCCGTCTTCCACCTGCATTAGCACTTACAGCTGCTATTCCACCATTTGCTGCTTTTGATCCAACTTCTGAACTGTGGCCTGACTACTGGTCAAGATTTTGTACCTTCGTGGCTGCCAACGCTGTGCCTGACCAACGCAAGGCTCAAGTTTTCCCAACAAATCAGACTGCTGCCATCTACAAACAACTGGCGAATCTGGCGACGCAGCAGTCTCCAATCAAGGATATCAATGAACTGACGATAGACGAGATTATCGACTTTATGAAGGAACTGTTTGACCGGAAACTCTTCATTGTGCGAGAACGTTTCAAGTTCTGGAGTGACATGCAAAGGAAGCCATGCAAAACTCTTCAGGAGCTAGAGCTCACATATACCAAGATGCTGCTACCTGTGACTTTTCTTCAATCCAAGACCCACAAGATGAAGCTCTGAGGCAGAGATTTATATGCTCTGTCAACAACGAAGCTGTCTTGAAAGCTATTTTCAAGATCAAGGACGAAGATCTGACTTTCACCCGTGCTGACCAAATCGCTGTCGAGACTGAAGACTCGGCAAAGGTTGCCAAGGAAACAGTCTACGGTTCCAAGACCAGGCCCGCCAACAACGTCTAGCTAAACTAGAACAAGGGTCAATGAAGGAACTATCAGCAGTCAAATTCAACAGACACGGATACAAACTGCTACCATTGTGGAAAGGCCCACAAAATGACAGACTGTCCTCACAAAGATGCCAAGTGCCATTTCTGTGACAAGAAAGAACATTTGGAGGCTCTTTGCATGAAGAAGCAATGGCAGGAATGGGACCAGAAATCTGGGAAGTCTGTGAGGAGAATCATGAAAGATGAGCTTGTCAAGGTGATCCTGGGAGAAGTTCGTGAAGATTTTCCTAGTGTGGATGTCGAAGTAAACATCCAAGGTGGAACATAGGGAATCATTAAAAATTAATAAACAAAAATAAAAAATAAGCACCATAATTTTGTTGGTGCACAAATGTCTCATGCTCAAGTGTCCCCGTGCCCAAATGTCTCGTGCATAAATGGCCGTGCCCAAATATCATGTAGCCGGTCTGCTCGCTACTGCTAACTGTGCTTTATCAATAGGCTAACCTTTTATTGCCCCTTACGCGTGTTGCAGCAATGAGTCAAGCAAGTACTAATGATAAAACATTTATCGTGTCTGAGCTACTGAACTAACTAAAAATTTCAAGATATGGGCAATTGGGCAATGGGCACTAGCTGAGAATGGCAAAGTGTAAAAAGTGTTTTTGTATACTTTGAGAATGGCGTTATAGTGTTATCGTGAAGACCATATATTCAGAGCAAATATGATGGTTGGATTAATCAAGTTGCAGCAGTAAGAGACAAGTGCTTTTCAGTAAAAGGAAAAAGGAAACAAAAATAAGGAAGTAAACTGTCAAGGAAGTTAAATAAAGTAAGACGTAAGTTAAAACATTAAATGAGCGATGAAGAAGACTCTGAAAGAAAAAGAATGATTAAAATAAAAATTAAACTAATAGAAAACATGATGAGGAATGTGCAAAGGAAGGAACAAATAAATAGAATAAATAAAACTGTTAACACAATTACAGTAAATGGAAAACTTAACCAGCAGTTGTTTTGGAAATTCAAAAAGTGCATCGATAAACCTAAAATAGAAGAAGTTATAGCAGTGAGAAATAACCAAGGTGAGATCCAAGAGGACCCAGGAAAAATTAAGATGATTTTTAAAAACTATTATGAAGAATTGTTAACTCCTACTCTGACAGAGGATGAATATAAGCAAATGATAGAATCAAGGGTTGAACAAATTTTCTAACATGTTGAACAAATGGCAAGTGAGGAGGAAGTAAAAGTAATTACTAACAGTGAAGTGAATGAAGCTGTTCGATCATTAAAAAATAAAAATGCTCCAGACGTGCAAGGATGGAAGAATGAAATGATCAAACAAGCAGGGAAAGGATTTATCGATGGCATACTAGCAATGCTGAATGAAATAATGAAACAAAAGAAAATACCGAAACAATGGGCCCAAATGAAAATAAAGTCAATTTATAAGGGAAAAGGGGACAAGAAAGAGATGAAAAATAGACAAGGGCTGTTCATAACAAATATTTTCAGTAAACTAATGGAAAAACTGATCAAAAATAGAATAATAGTTAAATTTGAAGAAAACATGGGAGTTCATCAATGTGTCGGAATAAAAAACAGAGGGGTCTATGACCATTTGTACACCTTGAGGGCAATGTTAGAGTATAACAGGTTTTATAAAAATGAAGTGTACATAATTTTTTGTGACATAGAAAAGTGTTTTGATAAATTGTGGTTGAAAGATGCATTGACAGAATTATGGAGGATGGGCATATCACCAGGAGAAATTTTTATGATATATAAACTAAATGAAATTACAGAAATAGTTATAGAAACACCACTGGGTAAAACAGACCAGATAGAAATAAATGAAATAGTCCGACAGGGAACAGTGCTGGGACCATTACTATGTTGTGCTGCAATAAACCGGATTAATGAGATGGTGATAACAGGGACTGTAATGGACAGGAATATACATGTGGGTATGTTATTATTCATTGACGATATTGACGAATAGGACAAGAAACTATAGTCAAACAGATGGTTAAAAACTGTCAAGAAATTGAAAGAACCAAAAGATTATCATTCAATATACAGAAAACACAATATATGAGAACTAACATGACACGAAAGAAAAGGTTTCCAGAACTATGTGAGTCTCTAAGGAACGGAAAGGTTAAGGAAGCAGAGGAATACCAATATTTGGGAGATTGGATTAATACAAAATGTAGTTATGAAACAATGTTGGGAAAATGAACCGGGAAAAATAAAATGATAATTAATTATATCAACACAATAGGAGGTGAGCTGAAAGTGGGAGATTGCTCAATAGGGGTAAAACTAATGCTGTACGAGCTTCTTTCAGTGAGTGCAGTGCTAAATAGTTCTGAGACATATTCAAATTTTACAACAACTGATTGGGAGAAATTAGAAAAGATTCAAGCAAATGCTTTAAAAACCTTATTTAATCTTAGTGAATCAATGCCATACTGCGGAATTAGTAACTGGAATAGGCATATGGCCTCTAAAACATAAAGTAAATTATAGGAGATTGATGTTCTATCAGAATTTACTGATAAGTAAACCAAAGAGATTAGCGTCAGAGGTACTCGAAATGCAAATATACAGTGCACATGAAAGGTCATGGTATAATGAACTAGTTGAGGTACAAAAAATATACCATAGATGATAAAGAAAGGGTGAAGGTCATGAAAAAGTCTGAATGGAAGAAAGAAATAAAGAATAATATTGAATGTTGTACAAGGAATGAATGTGCAGAAATTGCAGGAGCAGCACTAAATTAGGATTGTTAAGGCATACCGAGTGGAAACGACAAAATTACATAGACACATGCAATGCAGAAGAGGTTAAAGAACAATGAAAAGGAAGAACTGCTAGAAATTAGAAATCTAGTGAACGAATGCATGTAATACAGGATAAAGACAAATAAAGACATTAAACTTGGAAAAGACAACTAAAAGATCGGCGTTATAGAAGAACAGACTTAGCACCCTATAAAGGTGCCCGCCTCTGATAGGTGGAGAGAGTCGAGTATCGCAAGGGCAAATATCATTTTTTCTAACGCATTTGAAAGATGTCCGGTATTGTCTAGTGTCACAATCACCGCTGTCTTCTTATAGTTTAGAATTCTGCCTGCCCAATGTCTACAATAGACGTGACGGGAGTATGATGATGATGTCTTGGTGAACTCTTGCAATGCGAATCAGTGATAAATCCTAAAGCCAGAGAAATTGAATCTGCAAGTAAGACTAAAATTTTCTGCTAAATATAATGTTAGGATATCTGCCATAGACAGCGAATAAGGAACATTACCTCAAAAGGGGTATGTTTCAAATACTAGCACATGTATGCGCTGCACTAGTTAGAACTACCAAAGAGTTAACCCCTCTACAACTGTTAACCCTCAGCCACTGGAAACAATTCGAATACCCGAAATGAGATGCAGTTACCCCAGGCATAAAGTCTAGATTAAAGGGGACAGAACATATGGGCACCGCCGTTTGGACACAGGAAGGTAGCATTCGATAGTTTGAGCTCCAGTGCCGACGTCCAACTAGGCTCTTTTCTGTGTTCAGCTAAAAATCAGGCTGCCCTTTTGTCTAGACTTTGTGGGAATCCTCGTCCATTGCCCGATAACATTAATTATGTGCTCATTGGCCTATGTTATTTCAAAGCTGAGATAATCCAGGTTGAATTTGAGGTGCACTGAAAAACCTAATCTTGAGAAAAATGCTGTTAAAATCAGCCATTGTTTTCTATCGTGTCTCGACAAAACACTTAGCAACTTATCGAAAGTGTGGTTGCTATGGATTTTACAAGAGCAAATTGAAGTTACGTTTAAATCCAGTAGGTGGCTCTTCCTGATGAAGATCTGGTCTTGTCAACAGAAAAAACCCGAAGCAAAATGGCTCTTCCACGGGCTATAATCAGAGTTAGAAAATACAAGTTTTTACAATTGCATAACTAGTTTCTAGACAGAAAACTGTGTAAGAAGTTACAAAATTAGATTTTTCATATTTTTTGGACATTTTCCTGATAATTTGATGTTAGAAAAGTTCAATATATTTAGCATTTGTTTTCATAAAAATAAAAAATCGATATTTTTGACCAAATTTTGGTGCTTTCTACTTTTAAGTATCGTAACATAGTTTTAACTATGCGGACTTATGGACGGTTTTGGCTTGCAAGCACACATATAGTATTGTGAGTATTAACACTACACTTGTATTGCAAACAGTGAAGTGCTCAGTTGGTCCTTTTCGAGCTAGTGTAAGCATCTATAAGGAACTAAACAGTGTATGTTAGACCAGTTGCTCTAAATTAAGCTAAACATTCAATTAATATATATAATACTGTGAGTACTAACACTACACTTGTAATACGAACAGCGAATGAGGTGGCGTTTTCGTCCCATGCCTAAATAAATATTGCAGACATAAATTCAGTGTGCATTTTAACTCATACAAAAATCGTCAACATGTATCTTATTTACCAACCTTTTTTTAAATGATTTCAGACAATCAAATTGTTAGATACTAATATGAAAAAGTTGTGTTGGTTATTGTTATTGATTCATTGTCAAAGCCAAAAAGGTGTTTTCCATATATATTATATTTTTATATAGTTTTATATTTTTTTCGTAGGATGATGAACAACTTAACCATTTGAAGTTTGCTGTAGTCGGTAAAACGTGAGTGATCATGTTGTCCTCACTTGCAAAACAGCACCAAGCTAAACAACAGGCTAGAAAAGAGGTCCAAGGTATGTCTGTTTTTATAAACCACAAAAAATGGGTTTATCCATAACATTATAGTTAATGATCGATGACTGACCACATTCGTAATATTACTAGTAGGACCTACTGAGCCTATTCTAAGCTTGATCAAAGCTGTCACACTAAGTTAATACAATGAAATTTTATATATTTTCATGCTTAGTTAGTAAAGTGATTGCCTTGTAGCTTGATGTGTCGTATCAGTAAATGTTTATCAACCTATAATATAAATGGTAACCTATGTTTGTAAACTGTATCCCTGTTTCCAGAAAAATTAAAAAAAGAAGCCAATGAATGTGCAGCAGCAGTAACACATGCTCTAGTAGATCATTTAAATGCTGGGTATGTATGATAATGAAAGTAGTAGGCAGCATGTTTTGTTTGTTCATTTGTATTTCATTTTTAGTCAAGCATTACTTATTACAGAAATGTGCAGCAATAGTAATGCCTTTTTTCATTTTAAATATCAATATATTCATTTTTCAGAATGTTATGAAACAGAATAAGTTAAAAATAGCTGAGAGAAACAGCAAGACAGCCAATTCACAAGTAAAGTTGGTAATGTTTTTTGTCTGTCTGTCGTTTAGTGTATCACAAGCATATCTTAATCAGAAAAGACTTGATACAGAGGCAAAGTTGCTTCAGCTGAATGCTACTCAGTTTTCTAGACAAACTACACAATGGTTGAAACTAGTCGAAGGATTCAATCAAGCTTTGAAGGTAATATTGATCTCCATAATCTCTGGATCTCTTTATGATCTCTTGTTAACTTCAGCAATGTATTTTTTCATTGCAGAAGAACAAATTATTGAAGTTTACAATTTTCAAGTGATATCGTGCAACTGGTGTGAATTTTCTCATTTGCAATGCTGAATCGCGTGCCACAAGTTATTGTAACTTACAATATACAATTGAAAATTCTGTGCATATTTTACTGATTCTTGTTTTTTTTTAATTTGTTTTTTGCTATGTATGCTTTTTTAACTTATTACTTTTAGAATTAAAAACACAGTGCTTATTCACTTTGCCACTAAAGTCCAATTTGCAACTAGATTTCCCATGTATATGGTAAGATTTTTTTGGCACTTGTTAATTAATTTGCATCTAAGTCCTATTGATGAATACATAGAAACAGTGCTTATGTCATTGTTGTGGTAAAGCTTCGTACGACCTTGCTGACTTTCCATAATGTACATGAATTGGTTTGTATTATAATGTGCATTGTGATTTCACATAGTTTTGGAAGTTGTGTGTTTTTTGTGGAAGTAAAACTTTAAGTGGAAGAAAAGATAATTTTAAAGTATATCCCAGAAAAAGCTTTCCACACAAAGTTATATTACATAGCATCACCAGAGCATTTCCATTTACATGATAACATTTTTTTCCAAATTAATGTAATTTAATTTGCATCTTAGTCCTATTGATGGATATTTAGCAACTGTGTTTATGGCTGATGTATGAATACTTAGAAACTATGCTTATGTCATGGCTATTGTAAAACTTTGTATGATCCTGCTGATCACTGAAGTTTAAATTTTCAAGTTTTATACAGTTGTACAAGTACAAACTCTAATGCACAATAAGGCAGTTTATAGGTGGTGCAAAATTTTAAGAAGAATTTTCCACTTTTATGTAAGTAAAAGGTTTTCTTGTGCTTTAAAATAATTCATGGCGCCTTTTTACTGCATTTTATAGGAAATTGGAGATGTTGAAAACTGGTCAAAAAGCATTGAGACTGATATGAGAACAATTGCCAATGCATTGGAGTATGTCTATAAAGGCAAGTAAATCACATTTAAAGGTTAAAATCTTATACAGATAATAATGGTCTTGTAACAGCCTCAAGTGTCATGCTAACTTACTTTTCAAATAACAGAAAAATTACCAAATCACTCAGACAAACCTCGCTTAATGCCCACATTCTTAGCAAAACAAAATATCTTTGCATAGACATGTATGTACTAATGAACCTCGTTATAATGCCAAACCTTTTTGCAGTCCCCAAGTAGGTGGTATAAAGAGGTTTGACTGTATTTCTGATATTAAATAGCCCCCAATTATTTTGCTGTAATAGTACAGTATAATCCACTTATGACAAGGCCTGTTATAACGAGCCTCTGGTTATTATGAGCAAATTTCAAAGTACCGCCAAATCTTAGGCTTAAATAATACATTTAAACTTTGCTTACAGTGAACTATGATATTGCAAGATCTTGCTTAATACGAGGGAATATTTCCATCCTCTGATTGTATTTCCCCTGCATATAACGAGCGCAAGTTCTAAAATACTGGAAAATGTCACAAAAGTCACTGTGGGGATCAATTTATTGATCGCACAAAAAACAATGTGTGTTAAGTACATATGTGTGTACATGCAGATGTGTTGGTGGGTCTACGTGCGCTGCTGCAATTGTAAGTTCATAGCAGCATCAAACGCGCACGAAATGCAATATCAATAGAAGTGAAAAGAGAGATACTGCGTAAAGTCGAAAGTGGCATGAAAAATATAAAAATTTGCAGATTCTCTTCTAGCACTGTATCAACCATAATAAAAAACAACGAAAAATTTTATCCGAAAAAGATTTGGTGAATACAGTAAACAGATGAGGAAATCAACTTTCGAAGATGTGGAAGATGCACTTTTCATTTGGCTGCAAGTACGAAGTAAAGGGGGTCCTGTAAGTGGGCTGCTTTCTAAAGAGAACACAAACAAACTTGCCAGTAGCATGGGATTGACTTTCAATTGTTCAGATGGGTTGCTTGATTGTTTTAAAAAATGTAAGGGTGTCACTTTTCATCGTATTTGCGCAGAAGCCAATACTGTACAGGAGAAGTCAGTTAATGACTGCTTAAAAATAGATTGCCAAAGTTATTGTCAAGATAAGAAGACATTTTAAGGCAGACGAAACTGGTCTTTTTTTAAGTTACTGCCAGAGCGGTTAACAGTAATGATTGCAGGAAATATGTTTGGCACAGAAAAAGTGCCTGTGTTAGAAACTGGAAAATCGGCAAAACTGCGGTGTTGTAAGAATGTACAAAAACTGCCTGTGATCTATCATGCAAATAAGAAAGCATGGATGACTGGAGAAATTTTCTAAGAGTGGCTTCTAGACTTGTATAAGAAGTTGACGTGGGGGAAGAGAAAAGTGCTGTTAGTGGTTGATAACTGCAGTGCTCATGACGCAGATTTGACAGCAAAACTAAATGCAGTTGAACAGGTATTTCTTCCACCTAACTGTACAAGCAAGTTGCAATTGCGCAGAATCATTCAAAACTGTAAAATACATTATCGCAAGTGGATCCTAAGTAAAATGCTGGCGTTTGTTGAGAAACATGCTGTTGATCAGTTTAGCATTGATCTTGTGCAGTGTATATGCTGGGCAAGATCTGTGTGGGAAAATGACGTGCAACCTCAAATGATAAGCAATTGTTTTCATAAGGCAAGTTTTGCTAAAGTTGATTTGCAGGACACAAAAGCTTAATAGTGTGCAAGACGTTCAGGTTGAAACTGAATTGAATCACGGATTCACAAACATTTTTGAAATACCGGGTGATTATTACAACCTTGAAAACAATGCTGGGATTAGAGCTGCCCAAAATTATGTGCAAGTTGCTGGCTATATGAAGACTGCTTCTCCAATGGGTGATGAAATGATTATGAAAGAAACTTTTGCAGAAGTTTCTGATTGATTCTAGTGATGAAGATGATTCAGATGCAGAAGAAGCAGTTTGCTAACAGGTTAGTTTAAGTAGAAGCTATTGCTAAATTACAGCTATTTTTTGAATCAGCACGGGCATCTGATAATGATATTTTCTCATGTCTGTCAAAATTTGACAGCTTCTTAAATAAAACAATGCTACAGTCTGATGTGAAGCAAGCAAAAATAACTGAGTTTTTAAAAAAAATCTGTTCTGACTTGCAAAATAAATGATTTTTCAAAGTTTAATTTTTATAATAATACTGTTTTAAATAAATACACGTAGGCTAATCAAATCAGACTGTAAACTTGATTATTAACTGATGCAGGTCCAGGCTGAAGTGCTTATAATTATAAATGATATTGCACTTACACAGCTATTTAAATATGTATGCTGGCATAAAAACCAGCCGTTTCCTTTCACACAGGCTTCCAAGGTCTTGCCACTTTCACAGAGCAGAGCAGTTAAATGTGTGTACTGTAACAACAATGTAAAACACACTTACCTATCAGCAGACAACACAATGAATCGCAGCAGTGATAAGTTAGAAATGCAACTCGCACTATTCTATGCGATTTTATTTATTGCATGTACTGATGTAATCCTAGAAATAACAGTATCTGAACACTATAAATTCACTCTTTTGTGATAAAATAGTTACAGAATGGTGGCAATTAAGAAACGTGTACCAGTCTTAAAAGAAAGGGCTCCTTTCATCATTACATCATATTTGCCTTATAGGCTTTATTTCTATCTTGTTCGTATGCTCAGGCACTTGACCTGGGCTATAACGAGACTTAGTTATAGCGAGCAAATTTTCATGGTCTATTGAAGCCTGTTATAAATGGATTATACTTATGTTGGACTTTATTATTGAAAATAGAGCTAAAAATGCAACAACTTATCAATTAGCAGGCATTTTATCGTATGATAAGGCGTTTGCTGCAATGAAATTGTTATTACTCATATAGCTTTACTAATTTATATTCATGGCATTTTATTCATTTTTAGAAGAATCTGAGCAGCAAGGAGGAAGATTGTCATCACAACAGTAGAATTAGTAACTATTACTGCTAAAGCATTTCACAAACTGTAATTACTACTGAAACATACTTGCAAAAGTTACATCATTCCCAAAAAGTTTTAGCTCTATTGAATCAATGGGTATTTTCTTTATTCTTTTTTGTCATGTGCTTAACCTGTATTGCGTAAACAGCTTCACAACAGGGCCATGATTTTATCATTATCTTTTTGACTCATCTTTTACAGGCAATTTTCACTGCTACTTATGATTTATTCTCGACTTGTTTATTATTAATATTTTGGACTTATGATTTCCTGTGTGATAGTTTCATTGCATTTAACAAACAGCATTAATACATATTCTCACATTAAGTGTTTTTAAAAGTAGGTTTAATGATTGCTGAACAATTTTGTTAATATGTATTATGACTTGCTAAGTGAGACAACCGGTAGCAACATTTCCTTGATGTTATAACTAATCATCGCCAAATGGAAGTTGAGCGAGTGAGGACTGACTGTACAGTTATATAGCTTATTCTGTATAAATGTGTGTAAAAACTGCGAAAAACATAGCATTAAAAATATATAAGCTAAGAAATGATCGTTGATGACTTGTTGTATGTACATAGTTATATGTATGGTTAATTTTTCAATTTTAATTGCTAAGCAAATTCATGATACAGGTACATTAATTGTACATTAATAAAGTGTTGCTGCAGAAGCAACAAGAGGTAACATAAGAGTTGAGATTCACTGGGGTATGTACGTGACATGTATGGGGCATAAATATATATGTGGGAAAACAGTCTTTGATAAGCCTTGCATTAACATGAACAACAGTATAATAGACCTACCATGAAATGTATATAGAGGGTGAATCTAGGACCTACTACAAGTTCTGATTAAAAGCTGTAACAACTTTGTGGTAACAGAATTGGGATATTCAAAAAATTGTTAAAACATTTTCTCTTACAGGGCAGCTTTATAGTAATGTAGTAATTGAAAGTGATTGACATTATATAACTGCTGCATTGCTAACAATCCACCTGCCTACATTTTTTGGTTTCATGAGATAATCATTATGTATGTATTTCGGATATTCCAATTCTTTCGTTAGGCTCGGCATACAATGAATCCAAGCAACAGAAAATGCATCACATGACCAACATTTTGTTGCGTAAAATCCTAAGTATGCTATGTTGTTATTTAAGCAGCCGAATACCAAGTGTGATTAGCTAAAATGCAAACATGAAAAAGTTAATGTATGCTTATTTTTATTTCGTTTGTAAAAAGTCAGTATTTAAATATAGAAGCTAGTCTCATTAGTGGTTGTATTTCACTAATGATGAAGAGAGTACACAGCATTACTTATCTATACTTATATAAAACCTCTTGTCCATCTTACGAAAATAATGTAATAGCTAAATTCTAGAGGGGGTGGAATTAAAGGTTTTTGCCATAAATGTACTATGGCAGGATAATGAAAAAAGTTGTTGTTCACTTTTAGTCCACATTATTTTGAATAGAAATAAAATTAACAATGAATGTCAGAATGAGACACAGCACAAATATTTTTTCATGTGAATGTACACGTACAGCCACGTGTAGGCTTGCATTATTGTCTACAACTATAAATTAAACAAGGTTTATTGCTTACGGTTATACATTACGTACTTGTTTAATTAAAAAGCTAATCAGAAATCCAGCCTGGACGCAAGCCTACATGTGGCTGTACGTGTACATTCACATGAAAAAATTTTTGTGCTGTGTTTCATTCTGACATTCATTGTTAATTTTAGTGTGAAAACTAAAATATAAATTGTCACAAAGACAATAATTGTTGATTCATTTCATGAAGTCTTGACAGCTTATAATAATTTTAGGAACTCAGCTCTATTATTGGCAAGTTAGCAGAAACTTAAATACTCATTATAATAAGATCAGCAATTTGCTGAAATTCCAATAATTATGTTATAATTGCAAAATAATACATGTGAAACTACGTGTATACTACTTTTTATACGGAATTTAATTTCGCAAAAGTAATATGATGAAATGACAGTTTTAATAAACGGATTCGAAAAAATTGCTTGTAAAGAATTTTGTCATATTTTTTTTCCAGGAAAATAAATGTATTTAAAGTACAAAGATGTACTAAAATTTTTGGGCTGGAATGTCACTTCTCAAACCAAGGTACTTTGCTCACTCACCTACAAATGACCATAAATGTTATTAAATGGTAAAATTTAAAATTCTATTTAGTGATCTAAATGCTTCAAAAAAGACAAGATTTGTCAACACAAATATTATCAAATCAAAGATGGGATAGGAAGCCATAGATATTTTCATTTTAAATGTCTATGTGACGTGTGACGTTGAATTCTTCACTGTTTAGATTACAAACATTTTTAAAAATTTTGCTGATTGCAACTCTTGTAGTATATAACTTTTCAAATTTTCTAAAGCTTAATTTCAATAAGAAAATTTTGTAATAACTAAAATTTCTTTCTCACTGTGAATGACTATAATACTCCAAGTAAATGCAATCATAAGTATACGGGGTCCCTGAATTTGGGGGGGGGGGGCAGAGGATTCTTTGCCCGAATTCTTAGAATTTCACCCGATTTTTAGGCCTCCGTTTCAACAAGTACAACCTTACTAAATTCCAGATAACGAATACAAAAAGGCGTCATTTCCGATGACATAAGACTGAACTCATGAAGCTGATCAATATTATTTATTAGCCATATTGAAATGTGATGCACAACACATGATATGACCTATATGGCCAGATAGCTTGATAAGCTGTGCTTGTTTGATTATGCACAAGCACCTGGATCATTAGGTTTCAAAGATTGTCATTGATTATGGTATGAACAGTGTCCTAAGAACCAGAAGTGCGGTGATAACTTCCAGAACAGAACAGTTTACTTCCAGTGAACATTGAATGACTGAGATGACAGAGCATTCGCTTAACATGTTCGTTTTTGTAGTTAGAATCAATCTCTTTCTTGCACTTCTGACAAGTAACACGAGTGCGATATGATCTTTTATGCTTAGAATCGGGCGTCATGACAAATGCAGCACTTCCGAAAAACCAAAAATCAACGAATCTAAAACTAATCCAGAAGAAACAATCCTCTGACGAGAGATCCCTATCTACACATCAAAGTCGACAACAGAAGCAATTTGACAAACTGACTAGATGAAGCAAAACTGAGAACTGACACCATCAACGATAATCGAGAAAGGCAACATTTTGATTTTTGTGCCCCTTTCCGCAAAGATCTATGATGTTTCTGAAATAATTGCGACTCCTTAAACGTTTCAGCTCTCATTCAGCGCCAAGCAAACCATGGAAAATCCAGAAAATCAAAGAGCGCACAAAATACAGGCAGTGAGTCCAGATCCTAAATAGATAAAGGACCAGAAATCGGAAAGCACAAAGTCCAGATTTTGTCAATAATATGAAATAATGGGGGATTTGTAATTGATAATCGCTGGCGAACAATCAATGCGCGTGCACCGAAGATGATAAGGAAGCGATAAGAGTTTTGTAAACATCGGAGACCTGCAGAGAACCCAGCGACTAGTATATCTTCAATTTTGCGAATGCTAATTGTTTCCAGACCACTCTCACTGCCGGTCCAGGACCAGGAGTCGGCGCGGACGACGCCTCCTGTGAGATCAAGATTCGGGCATCCAGGTGCATGGCATAAATATTACTCTCTCACGATTTGGGCCATATTTGAATTCCAGGAAAAATAAGGCGATGACGATTGAAATCTGAAAAAATACCAATTTCGATGTTGAAAAAACTATTTTCTGAAAATGTAAAGGGCAGTTCTGCCCGATTTTGGGCGTCCCGAAAATTTGGGGGCAGTCTGCCCCCTCCACCCCCCACCCCGTACGCCAATAAATGCAATTATGTACAGTCATGTACATGCATGATTTGTATAAAAAGAAGCACAACATAAGTATTTCATGCATTCACTAGAACATTAGCTTAGCAGCATCTCCAAACTTTCAATTTCATCCATTATTACTTCTTTCTGTTGAACCTTTTTTATTTGATCAGGATCCGGCTTTGCTAGTGCTCCTGAAGTTATTTTAAATTCGAGGTCCTCGATTTGTCTCAGTTTCTTTTTAAGATTCTTTAACTTCTTTTCTACATTAGGCTTATTTTCAGTCAAAACACTCTCACTAATCTTTGTTTTAGAGACAGAACTCGATGTTTTTGCAAGATTTTCTTCAGGTAATGCACTTTCATCAAAAGTAGGTTCTTCTATTGTTAGCACTTGCAATGATTCCTTTAGTTCTTCAGCATGTTTCTCTTTTCGTTTTTCTTTTTTTCGAGCATTCTTTTTGGCAGTTTTAGTTACTGGCACATCAGATTTATGTAGATTTAAGTCCTCCTCTGGTAGTCCGATGGGTCCCAAGGGTTGACTTTGCACCCATTGCTTTCCCTTTGACTCATAACTGCAATATTAATTTGTACTTAAAATTAACATTTTAGTGAATTATCATAAGACTCAAGCTCTCTAATAAAATCAGGCTTAATTAGAAATGAGATATAACCAGGGTTGGACTATAACCTTTTGGGGCCTCCAGGATAATAAAATTATTGGACCCCTCTGTCAGAGCCACTCTCTAACTTGTCCACACCGATCTTGAATATTTTTTACTCGTGACATATTTTAGAGTAAGCTTGAAGTAAACTTATTGAAAATTCTTTAAATAAACTAGAATAACTATCTTTTGTTTGACAATAAAAATATTCTTTAAGAAACATCACTATTAATTCTTACTATTTACTGCAAACCAACTCAGCACACATTTCAACACAACACAATAGTAGTTAAAAACAGATTTTCTGAAAATCTTTTAGCAGAGGGCACTAGGCTGCAGCCTATACTAACCTGTATGATAATCCGGCTTTGGCCGGACAAAAATGTCACATAGGCATAGCAGTAGGCATAGGATACATTAAATGAAGGTATGTATAGTGCTAATTGCTAATCATTGCAAAAGTTGCCTAGCTTTCTATATTGCAAATCCAGATATTTTGTACTCCGTTCCCAAACAGTCATCATATTTCAGTTATTTACTATGTTCTTATGAATAATAACTGAATAAAAGGAAATGCAAGAATATTCTGCAAAACTGATAAAAACTGAACATCTTTACAATCTGTTTATTATCCATCTACTGTTTTTTTCATAAAACTTATAGTAATCAAATCACCAAAATAACTTACACTGGTACTTCCTCCTGGGGTACATAACCATCCTTTACTCTGCGAACTTTTCTCCAAGTTCCATCTGGTCGTTGAGAAGCTGCAATAAACCTTGCACCTGAAATGTGCAATCCAAAAAAAATTATAAATAAAAGTGAAAATCAGTAATTACTAAATTACAGACTGAAGAGTATTTTAGATTTAAAGTACTATTCTCTTTTCTTTCATCATTTAATAATATCCTATTTAACATCAATGATATTTTGCCCATAATTTTCATACTTTAGCATACATTTTAACTACATCGTGAATTTGTATAGGAATGACATGACTGTTAACAATTTCAACTTTTTTACTTTAAACAGATGTTAAAAGTAATAAATATTCAAATTTTGTATAATATCACATGCATTCATTATACATACATGTACACATGTAAATATGTTCGTATACGGTACACGTTTAACTGCAATTAAATGAACAAGAAATAATTATAGTCATTTAAACTAGTCAGTTAGTTAAACATGTCTTAGATTATGATATAAACATCTGAGACAGTTTTTTAACATTTTCAGGAAGTGCGTCAGATCCACAAACTAATATGTAATTGGTCATATGTACTTACAAAAAGTTAACATATGGCTATAATAATAAATGAATGTTAGTGAACAAAATTTGTCTGAAATCATGGTAACACTGCAATAAATAATTAGCATTTGTATCAACTGCTAGATCACTATCTGGACAAAGAGAGGAAGCAAATAAATATCGGTAATATAAAGATAAGGCATATGTACCGAACCCTTTGTATTACATATTACATATTAATACAGCAAGATAACAAGATTCATTTATGCAACAAGGAAAAAACTCAACTTAAAATTATATCTCAACAGAGACACAATGACGCTGAACTTTGTAAACTATAATCTATTCATTCACAGACTCTAGGAATAAGTAATAGTAATTCCTTAAGATAAGAATGGGTGTCATTGTTTATATTTTGTAAAATAATGATAACTTATGTAGATATCTATCTGTGATATTTTCCCATGACAAATCAAGTACCAATAGTACTTTGTCATGATTTGTGCCAAGAACAGCACCTGACACAATTAAAGCAGCTTCGTATTGCACTCGCTCAATAGCTATTAAACTTTTAAACCACTAATTAGCACTAACTATGTACTAAATCTTTATGCTGAGTTAAGTTTCGACTCTAGTTCCTACGAAAAACAGATCTGGGTCTTTGAAGATTTAGTTTATATAAAAAAGTGACTGATTCTGATTTCTGTGGATTAAAAGAAACCAACTACATTCAAATTTCAATGCTTTTCAGATGTTGTTGTAAAATGGCAGCAGTCACAATAGAATCTTGACTGCTAGCTTTAATGCAAGTGTCATTTGTAAAAAAGGAACGTAACAGATGTTATACATTAGATGTTATATCATTACTGAAAATTAGAAAAAGCAGAGGTTGAACAAGAAACCTTGTGGAACACCTGCACACAATTGCTTTGATTCAGAACATACTGCATCAATTGTAACAGTTTGCTTTATTTCACTTGAATAAAATAATAAACAGTTTTAGAATGTTTCCTTAAATGTTTTTTACCCATAGTTTAACTAAAAGACCACTATGCCAAACACAATCAAAGGCCTTAGAACAGCCTTGATAACCAGAACGAACTAAATGAAGTAACTGGTTAATAAGAGAATCACTAGGTACAAAAATAGACTGTTTAGCAGATAATAGCTACTACAAGTTATAAGGTTATACATAATAATTATAATACAGTCTAAATATAATTTTTTCAAATGCTTTTGATGTACATGAGAGTACAGATACTTGGCGATAATTAGAAACAAGATAACATTTGTCCTTTTTTACACAATGGCATAACAATAACATTTACGAATGCATTTCCTTATATTAATTTGAAGAAAGGAAAACAGCTTTAGAAAGTAACAAATTCAACATTTTACAAAAAAAGTTTGAACATCTAATTACTAACAAAATCTGGAGGTAGACAAAGATGCCTATCAAGACAAATAGGGCTGGCCTTAGTAGGTGCAGTGCCTTATTGGAGACAGTTTCGTTAGGTCCCACATTCCCAGCTAAAGTCTGTAGAATCGTAAAAATATAAAATTATGCCAAAATGGAACTGATTAAAATATGTGCAACTAAAAAGTGTGGTGCATGTCTTAATGGACCAAATAGCTACTTTTTTAGTAAAATTACACGTGTAAGTTCAACAAGTATGTGTAGATCACCTCTGGAAAGTGTATAGTTTGAGGCTGTAATATGATTCTGCCTGAACACAGCCTACATTATATTTTGTCACGGAAATATGAGTTTGCATAAATATGCAGTATAGTAATTATATCAAATAATACTTAAGAAATTCTACAGGTTTGTTTGTTTTAATTGTTTACGTGTGTCTTTTTACATATATTCACTGTTTAAATAGCCATATTTTCGTAAATTAGTGAAAATAATGCAAGGTCGAGTATACATGCTCTTAATAGGCTTATTCAAATAAGGATCCATAAACAAACGTTATAGACAGGTCTGCACTTTATAGGTGAAGCAAAACTACACTGAATTCTGTGTCTAATTGTGTTGCAAAACGTCTTACAATTTGTCCGTTTTATAATTTTTGCTCTTTTCACAGCACAGGTCATCCATATTGAACGTTTTTCAGAAATTATTTTTTAGACTTCTGTAATAGCTGCATAAGCATAAAGTTGGTAGCAGTGATGGCTGCATTAACTGATTGTCAGCAGTAGCAAAATTGGCAGTGATCACTCATTGTAATGCATTGTTGTGAGTAGGATGAGCATCGAACGTTCGACTTCAATTCGAACGTAAAATTATAGATTCGAATAATTCAGCACTTCAACCACATACGTCCTTTTGTCATTAAAACGTTTTAAACATCATACAATTACCACAGTTTAGTAGTGATTTCTGTGCACAATTTTCAAACTAATTATTAGTGGTTTTATTGCAGAACAAAATTGAGTTATAGGACCTTTGCATCACCTTTGTAAAACCGCTTTTTACTGAGGGTTAGAAAACTTGTTCGAAAACATTTAAACTCAATTCGAATTCGAAATACTGAAATTCGGTTTGATTCGAATTCGATTTCTGGTAGAGAACGCTCACCCCCAGTTGTGAATACACGAAAAGCTGAAAATAGATTACTCATCTCTTTTGGGGCCACCTGAGGTAGGGTGCCTGATTAGAAATTCATCAAATTGCCTTAAGGCTCTAATGGCAAAAACATTCACTGTTAGAAACCTCTGTCAAAAAGATAGTCATTTGTGAATATTATTGCAACTGGAATGGCTTGATTTTATTTAACAATATTTCAGAATTCTATCCAGAATGCATTAGCATTTTTGAGCTGAAATTTATCAAGCAGTTATTATGTACTATAATAATAATTCTGATATTATCACTTGCAAACATCCATTCTTCATAATTAACAAATAAGAAAAATGAGAGAACTTTATTGAAGTTTTTTTACCTGACTCATCAGTTTGATAGTTCTCCATGGTGAGTCACACAATAGCAGTGCCTGGTGTATCACGAGTTGAAAAAGTTTTACAATATACAGTTAGCCATTTCTAAATAAAGAGAAATAGAACTTAATAATTTAACCACATAACCCATTCTAGAGCAATTCAAAGTTTGTTCCAAAATCGACATCATTATAGCGCGTCAGGAACAATTTTCCTGCTGCTGCAATTTATATCACCATTCCATGCTAATGCGGCAAAAAGTGCGGTTGACGATCACTAGCTTTTTTACTACTAGGCTTGTATAATCGGCTTGGATAATTCCCTTTTCGTAATACTACTGAAATATTACCTGTATAACCAGTACAAAGTAATTAACCAGCTAACCAACTAGAATACACAGGCTTTTCTCATTAAAGGAAAATTCAACCCTCAAACAATGTTCATTGGATTTCAATATAAAATTAAAAATATTGAAATTGCCACATAATATATGTGGAATAATTGCGCATAAAACGCATTCTTACAAATGCAAAAATTTAAATCATTCTTATCTCCATAAAATGGATTTTATTGCGGGAACATGTTAAAAAATGATGCGAGCTGGCGGACAGCATGAAGGTGCACATATAAAAGCAACTTGTGCAATTCACCTAAAAGTTATGCAAACCAAGCTGCTTAAATGCGTGTGCCTAAGCAGCTGTGTACATCGGATCTTCTAGAAACAACTCCAAACTTATTACATAGCTTCAATTCATTTTTACACCTTAAAACATGTAAGTGCTGTGCATAATCAAATTACAGACAGTGTTTAAACTTGTTACAGATTTTCAGATAGGCATGCAATTTTGAGAGCACACTAGGTGCTGGGTGGGTTACATAGCTTACACAGTTGGTTTGCTAGCTAAGATAATAATTCTGTTGTTTTGTTGGATTGAACTACCCGGGTTTCAGAATTATTGTACTATTATTGGTAACAACTGTTTTTCATTACAGAATGGGCAGCAACATTCATCAAAAAGCAAAAAATAGAAGTCAATCCTCTTTATAATACCCCTTTATAGTGCCAGTCTCGCTTGATGCCCATATTTCTGACAAAACAAAATGTCTATATTTACATGCGCTTTGCTATAATGCCAATTTTTTTTGCAGTCCCAAAGTAGGTAGTATAAAGAAGTTTGATTATATTAATAATCTCTTGTTTTGGATTGTTTACAGTTGATGAGAGTAACTGCAGCTGCAAAAAAAGTTTGCTCAAGCACGTGACAGGATAGGTATTTTTAATATATACTAACAGATAGGAAAAGCCGACAGCCTTGGATTATCCTTTAATGCAGAATACGTTGCCCTGAAGTGCCAGGCTAAATTTATCTCCATAGTGATGTGAAACTTAATAGCTACACTAGTTTTCACTCCAATATCATGCAGTAGCAATATTATGCACATATAATACAACGTTGCAGTGTTGTATTGCCCCTTTAAAGATCAGAATCAACTAAACTGAATAGACGTTATGTTTTACATATAAAAGATCCTATTCAGATTCACCATAAACATTTTCTGTGACTTCTTTATTGATGTTACACTTTTATATGTAAAATATATAGAAGCGTTGATAACTATGGATTGTATCATCAAATGCTAGTCCAACACATGTGGAAATGGACATTGTCAGACTAATGTCCCTCCTAGTTTATGATTGAAGCCCTAACCTAAAAATGATGGAAAATCTGATGCAAAACCCGATAGAAAAAAATAAAAGCAATAAAACTTAACAAATTATAATTCTAAAATTCAAATTTCATGTTTACCAATGTACTCACATATGAACTCTCAAACTTGTGCAACACATCACAACTGAACACCTCTGAATTGAGACTCAGAGTTAAAGTTAAACCACCTGGCACCTGCTTTTTTGTGTTATGGTTTTCCAAGATGCAGGCGTTAGTGCCCATCTAACTAGCGAATGGCAAAATCCTAGTAGCAGCGTGAACACAATACCTCAAAATTACCATTCTGCGGTAATGGTTCTTTCATGTAAATCATTCCTGAAAAAAATAAAATCTTCCTTGTAAATATTTTGTAGGGTAAGATTGTTTTGACCTATTGTTTATGAAGGGGTCCGGCTTTTCTTTAATAAGTCACTAAGTGGTCTATTCTCAAGAAAACCTCAGTTTTCGTTTTATTTTTAATAACGATTTGTATGAACGTTTTTGAAGAGAAATACAAATTTAGAGTCGCATTTCACATTAACAGCCGCCATATGTGCGCACTTTCGCAATTCACAGTCCGCTAATCGGGTGAAAGACATTTACCATACATAATAAATATCTATGACATAGACGTCCGAAATACAGAAAAATATTAATATTCTCCTTCAAAATCTCATTCCACTATTGTAGGCATTGAGGTATCAACATTTATCAGAGCATTCTACCCACTTCTATTTGCAGCTAACAGCGTAAGTTCTTCTACTCCTAAAGACAGATTTGATTGAAGTTGGTGAATAATCTTTATTTGTTTTAGCTAACCAAGTCTGTCGTTATGTCCAACAACATCTTTTATTGAGCAATGTCCATATTTAACAAACTAACAGTGGTTTTACTGCATATACAAAATCGAGAAATATGCATGATATTTGTAAGACCACTCTTTACTAGTGCTTCGAAAATCTTTCAAACTCAATTCGAACTCAATACAGATTCAAAATACTGAAATTCGGTTTGATTCGAATTCAGAAGTCGAAAATTCGATTCAGTTCGAATCCGCTTTCTGGTACAGAATGCTCACCCCTAGTAGGCATTGAGGTATCAACATTTATCAGAGTATTTCAGAGTACTTCTATCTGCAGCTAACAGAGTATTTCCTTCTACTTCTGAAGATAACTTAGGTTGAAGTTTTTGAACGTCTTTATTTATCTTAGCTGTCCAACTTGCTTCATGTTTGCCAGGTGGTTTTTTGCAAGGTTTTAGGGCTTCCTTTAAGGTAATTCTTACTGGCGCTTCATCTGGCAATCTTAGAAGATGTCCTAGCCATCCTAATCTACGGATCTTGACTTTTGAATTCCAATAAATTTCTTTTGTTTTGGTGTATAACTCTTCATTTTTGTTTATGTATGGCCATCTTATCTTTAAAACTTTCCTAAGAAGACTTCTACAAAATGTATCAATCTACTTTTCTTGAGTAATCATTAAACTCCAAGTTTCGCTGTTGTACATAAATATGCTGGTAACATAAGCATTAAATAATCGAAATCTTCTGTTAAGACTTAATTTCTTCCTAGTTAATACATTCTTGTGCTGAAGAAAAGCATGCATTGATTGTTGCTTTCTGCTTTTAATATCATATTCGGTGCTTAGAAAAGTGCCCATGTACTTGCACTTTTCCCAAGACCGATTACCATCTCTTGCAATAATATATTCTTTTGTTTTTCACTGACTTACTTGAAGGTTTCTTTTCTCTAGTTTTTTTTTGGAAAATCCCTTGTTTATGTGTAGTTTGAAAATTTGATACATTAATCCATCCAATATCGTCTGCGTATTGCTGATCAATAAGGAATGGTTCATAGGATTCCAAACCAGTATAGGAGTGATCCAGAATATGTTGAGGAAGGTTATCACAGCCACTGGTATCATAATCATGATCATCGTTTGGAGGAGTTTGGATCGATCTTAAGTACCTTTGCTAGTAAGGCGTGAAAAGTATTGGACTAAGGCAGTCCCCCTGGGGACCCCAATATTCGTGCTAAAAGTTTTTCCTATGGTATTCCCAACTTTTACAGTAAGTTTAATATACTTTAGTACAATTGTAATAATGTGCATTTCATCTGGTTGTAGTATGGTTTGTATGTCATCAAGCAGAATTATCTATAATAATTCTAGAAGTTAGCTATAATAAATTAAACAAAATTCATGCAGCAGATTTGTAGCAGTATGATAATAGTACATATAAAATGCACAAAATCAAAATAAACAAAATGGAAATAAACCCTATGTGAAAAATAATAATAATTCATGCATAATCAAATAACAAGGATTAACAATAATAAAAATCATAGTAAAACAAAACTCAGCAGAAACAATAATGAGCAAAATAATGAATATAATACATAATCATGCAGTTGAGTTGAAATAATAACAATTATAAAAATAGTAAATATGTGTAATATATATGTATGTAGATGCATATTAATATGCATTCAGATTCAGTAAATGTTCCAGTCATACATTAAAGCATCATTTTAGTTCTGTCATATTGGATTGTCTTCAATTGCCCACCCTGATGATGACAAAAACTGACTAAATAATTGGTAGCGTAAGTATTAGAAAAGAGAATGAATACATTCAGGATTGCTGATTCGTATATTGTTGTTACTCAACAAAAGTTTGTTGTATTGTTTCTACAATGTATTTAAGGAGCCCGATGTAATTGAAACAGAGTTCCACAATTTACAGCTTTATCACTTTAAGGAGCATTGACCAGTTGTAGTCGAAAAACGTTGAACATGTAAAACGTCTTTTTTAGCAGATCGAGTGTTATAAATGCGAACATCAGCAGCATACATATAATACGAGGAGAAAACTTCTGGAGGCATGTGATATTTAAACTTAATACACCTGACAGACTGCTGCCTGCTTTATTCTATTGGTGGAGTAAAAGACTTAGTTTTGTTCCATATAACCCATATACATTGATTTAGGTATCCATTTAACATGAGGCCAAAAGCAGATTTAGGTAAGGAGCATTGTATTTCAAGTTTATTAAAAACCATTAATATATTTACATGGTCGAAGTCTTTTGAAAAGTTAATTGAACAATAGTAAAGTGGCATGTTTTTATCAAGATAAGTGTTTACAGTGTCGTTCAGCACCAGACTGCACAGGTTAGTAAAGAAGTCTTGTAGGCAAATTGGAGTTCAAATGTGATTAGGATATTTTTAAACCTGTTACAGGATACGAGTGAGATGCCTTTGTAATTTGACATCGCAGTGTGGTGCAAGGATTGTGATGATAATAATAATAATAATGACAACAACAACAACAATAATAATAATAATAATGACAATAACAGTAATAATATATATCAACAACAATAACAATATGGGCACCTTCAATCACTAGACTTCTTAAATCATCAAAATGATCAATGCTTTTCTGCTATTACTAACCGTAGCGGTTGCATTATAATTTGTCTTCAACACTTGTACTTCGTGGCTCGTGCGGCTGTATATTGTATATCTATGGCTATGGTGAAGAAGAATCTCCGCCTCTGAACGTTTAGCCCAATATCTGATGACGTCATTGAAATTTGGGCAGGTATAATAAACTACACTAACTGAGTTTGGATATTTTAATAATCAGTTTCCGTGTTTTAATTTGTTGCAGTTCATCAACTGTTGTTATTAAGGTATCAAATACAAATGCTATTGTCGTGATACGTTGTTATTAGATGCCTGTTTATAGTTTTATCCTTAAATAACTTCGAAGAAGTTTGACATTTTGTGCGCCATCTTGATATTTGGTCTTGTATATTCTATAGTATTAGTAAGCTTAATAGTACCAAGGCGTTTTGCATGTTTACTATTTTGGATGTATATATAGTATAATTTTTGCTCTGTGGAAATTCTTAATTTGCTTAACAAAGCTGAGTAAGCAGTAACTCTATGACTTGCACGGATCTGTTTTATGAGCGATGAACGTGAGTTGTATGTTTTAAGTAAGCATTCATATCATCATTTTCTTGCTGTTTTTTAAAAAAGCTGTAAGGCACAATTTCAATTTTTGTGTTTTGCAACTTACACACGTTTATATTCATATTTTTTCTTGCTGTTTTTTTAAAAAAATATGTGGCAATTTCAGTTTTTGTCTTTTGCAACTATATAAGTTTGTGCATTATTTTGCCTCAAATAGTTATCATAACTTGTAGTATTGTATAAAATTGTATATGCCTAGTAAAGACACTGTAGGAGGTTTGCTATGCAAAAGCAGAGAATGCAGCAAACTCATGCTCACTATTGAGCTCTATTACAGTAATCTTATTGGCCTTTTTGCAATAAATTTTCTTTAACATTAAAATTATGCATTTCCTATTTATGTTAACAAATTTTCAGCATGAACACATGGATGAACAGGTGACTGTTGACAGAAGAAGACACGATTTATTAGACGGAAGATTTACTGGACAGAAGGTTGGTGATTATTATAATTCTTTATTTTCTGCTTGTAAAGTTTATAGTTTTAGTACCACTAATACCTATAACCTCATTTAGGCATTTATGCATTTAAGCTCATAATGAAAAACCATTTGTGAGATACAATAGACAACCTTACAATAATTGTCACAAACACACAAAAGGGCATTACAGGCCATTCATAGTAAGGCGCTATAGTACGAAGAAAGACGGTGCACAGAAATGGTTAATGTGAAACAGTTTTTTAGAGAGTTCAACTTACCTTGAGAAAAAGGTTAGAAAAATGTGCTACAACATTATATATAATGGTTTTGACATGAGAAAAAGCTGAGAGGTGGTATATTTGCCAAAACAATAGTGTAAATCTTGAATAAATGCTGAAAAATCTATTCAAGCTTGTCTTTAATCTCTGTTTAGCTAGAGGTTGATTCTAAATGCTACTGTCTGTTAAATTAGTTCTGTCTTCAAAAATGTTTAGGCCTAATCATATCATGAATATCTGCATGTAGTGTTTCGATCGGGTACCTGGGAACCCCAGTAGTTACCTGTATTGTTTATTACCCGAGTCTGACATTTCTACCCATTTCCAGCAATGAAAATCCAGAGATTTGTAATACGATATCCATTGTTAGAGAATTTAAAATGCCACCTGCTGTGCATTTCTACAGTACTATTAGTATACTACTGTAGGCTGCGTTGGCACCATGCCAGGTTAACAACCAGTATGGATGGCAGATGAACCATTTTTGCAGTAGGGGTAACTTAACAAAAAACGAAAAGCGGTTTGTTCACCAAAAGGCCAGTTATCTACACGAAATTGCTTATTAACTTTTAAAAACCTTTTTCAGGCCAATAACAAAGATACCAATAAACAGATTGTTCAGTTTCACAGCTCACAATAAGGATATTATTCCCCTAATCCCTACTTTGTGTTAATGCTGCTCAGTACAATGCCTAGGCTGACGTAGCTGACTCATTGATGAAGCATGCAATCAAGAAATCTGGCAGTTAAAAACTCAGTCAAATGCCATGTGTGGGAAAACACTAACTTCCGTGACTTACAGCTCGTGTTCAGGCCCTTAACATATAATAACTGAATGCTTGTTGTTAACATGACAGTATTATTTTAGAATATAAATGATTACAGTTACCCTGAATCTTAACAATCGAGTATCCGGGTACCAAACGGGTATAAGAAAAAGGGTACCCGAGTCTGGTTTTGCCTGCCTGTAAACACTACTACATTGTATAGACATGGAGTTATATTGTTTAAAGAAAAACAGTACCAGCTTTCGACCATATGCTCAAATTGTATGATGTGATACAACCAAATCTCGTTATAACGCCAGGTCTGTGACACCACTAAATATGGCTCTATAGCGGGGTTGGCGGTAAGGCGAGGTTCATAAAATATCAAAGCGATTCCAGTATGTAACCTATACTCCTACTTAATTTTAATGTGTCAAAAATAGTATAATATTATTATACCTACAACAATACATGTGTTATACCATGCATTTTTGCTGTATTAACAAAATTAATGCAGGTGAAATACTGAGCACTGTCGCCTAATAAGAGAAATATGTAGCCAAGCAGCCCACCCACACTCCCAACCTAATATTGTTAATTACTAGATAAATAAGACCATAAATTACTGCCACATATAACTTGACCTTGAGGCAAGCAGCTTTTACAGGGCTCCAGTAAATTCACATCAGTTCAGTACTGAAGCTACATAACTCTTGTACTCTTAAAATGCAGGTTCCTTGCTCAAAACCTCAGCACTCACTTTCATAAGTCACATGCAACAACAGGTAAATCTTAATTTAAACATCGTAATTGTTCTTCTGTTCAGAGGGCATTGTTTTCACAACACAATGGCTCTTTTTCGGCAACTCTTTATCTTGGCTGGCATTATAACGGGGTAAGTTTATTATGTAAAATAGACTTTTGGTACAGCAGATACGTTGGTGGATGGCAGTAGGCGAGGTTGGCAGTATTCTTTATATTTAAGATATTATGGAGATATCGGGACAGGGCAAAAGTTGGTGTTATGGCGATGCTGGGAGGCGGTTTGACTGTATATCCAAGCATTGAAATGATAGGAAATATTTTTTAAAGAATAACCGTGAAATATTAAACAGTTTACTTTAAAGGCTTAATAAATTCTCATTGTTGCACACTCACAACCCTGCGCACTTTGATCTGCTTTTTTGGAAGTGTATAGCGCCAAAAATAAACTCTGCACTAGATCAGCAGAACTATACGGGTAACTAGCTAACTCAACCCTGACATCAGAGCAGCGCCCTATGAAATTGTGTGCTAACACAGCGCTGTACTCGAATTTATAAATTTTGAAGTTAAAATTTGGGCATTTTATGTTTCATCTTGTGTCTTGCAATATTCTTGAATTCATGTGTAAATAAAGACATATGTTATTCGCAGTGCTCCATTGTAATAGTGTCTTCCTTAAATGGGCTTGATTAATTGTAAACATTAAGTCGCATCAAAAATTTTTCTTCTTAGTTTACCATCACGTATTCATGACTTTTTTGAGTATTAGTTTATACCATTTACTTTACTGTAGCATTACCGACTTGCAATTTTACTTACAATGGTAGCAAGAAAATTCAAATAACCACTACTTATTTACCAAGTAGCAACAAATAACTAGTTTTGTGTGTAATATACATTTATGCATACTTGCAGAATAATATGCAGACAATACTTACAGAATGTTATTGGAAATCAGATTTATTATAGTTTCTCCTCTAGTACAGTGAATAACTGCAAAACCGTAGTACCGAAACCTGCAGGGTAGACACCTGGGATAGGGGCTGTCACAACTATATAGTGAACTCTGACCGCAGATCAAAGGGTCATGTACAGTGGACATTGGTCAGTTTTTTGATTATTACCCATCTCTTCTTATGGCTTAAATTTCAATTTTTTCCCAGTATTTAGGCATGGCTGGCTATACACCAGGGTTTGAAAAAGCTCTTGCCTGAGATAGGAGACAAAATGTGAAAATTAGGGCAAATGGCTTTGTCACTCAACTACTCTTACAGCATTGCTCTAGGAGTCACTCTTTATGCATGTATAGGTAGCTGGGTGAGTGTTGATGTGCATTAAGTTTTTTTTGAAAAAATGACACAGCCAGGTCATGTGACATTGGCAAAAGTGTTAAAATGGTTACGGGGGTTTTAATTATAGGCTGTTGTGACACAAATATTTATCTGGGCTCGGACAATTTTGGAAGCATAATATTTTGGATATATGGGTTTGGGCACAGGCCATTTGGACACAAAATAATTTGGACACATGGGTTATCTTTGCACATAGGCAGTTTAGATACTAGGTGTTTGGAGCTTGGACACAAGGTAATTTGGACACATAGGGTATTTTGACACTAGGTGTTTTTGATACAGGATATTTAGACATGTAACTAATTTGGATACATAAAGTGTTTGGCCAGTGCACACTTTTGGATTCAGTTAGAACATGCTACCATTTAGCAACATGGGCTATTTAGCTATACTTGTTGTTGACGATAGTTAAATTTTAGCTGCTTGATTTGTAAAACTTAAGGGGTTTCTGAAAGAAAAACTGTCTAAAAACCATGAAATCAACATATTATATGTTATGTATTTTGAAAGGTTCTTTTACTTGCTACCTTGAATCTAACTCCCCAACAGTGACTGCAGTCTGCAGGTCAAAAATTACGTACATATTAGGACGTTTATGGCAACCGGGACATGTGCGATTGACATGGTATGACGATTGCAACACACATGGCAAAATTTCTTGCTATAACTTTTCACTGAGAACTGAAAAACTGAAATCTAATAGGCAATTAAGTCTGATAATAATGCATTATAAATTAAGCTGTTTAGATGCTAATTAAGCACTAAATGATGAACATTGGCAAGAGACGTTTTCCTGGAAGATTTCTATTTACAATTTACTAAAATGGCCAGTAAGAAACTTTCTAGTTCGTACAGTACATTTGTCATGTGATAAAAATTTTCCTGGACTCGGCTGCAGTTGCCTCACATAATAAATTTCGGCGTTCTCGTCATAGCTATGCTGACATGCCCAAGCTATTAAAATGCCCCTTCAGTACAAATTCTGCAATCTAAATAGAGCCTAGTATCATATGGTTGGCTTTGATTAGCATACGTCAGATCATGGTAAAAACCTTCAATTAAAATCGATAAAGGTGGCTTTACAGAGAGACACACATCCTGGGACAGTAACAGAGGCATCTGTTGAATATTACAATACATGGGGGGTGTATTATAACTTACCTTCTTGTCTTTCTTTTATGTAATATGTACCTATATTTTGTTTCTACACTCACGCGTTGCTACCCCTATTTCAGAGAAAAAAATGGATACTAGTAGGTTGTGGGTCAAAGTCCGACGTATTAATTTATGGGTCAGTCAGTGTAAATTTGAATTTTTGATCATTTTTAAAGGAAAACCGAACGATTGTGTAGACATCAATTTAAAATAAAGTATGCTCTAAAATATTGAAAACTACAACAGTTCTTTTTAGTCAAATCTTAGGTTAAATAATAATTACCTCAGATAGTTAAATTTTGTTAAACTTTCAAAGCTGCGCGCAGCTCAGCGAATTCGCTAAGACTGGCAATGTTGCCTTTTTGTCACATTTGCGTTGCCGATAAATAGACGTGGTACCGTGATAAGCATGATAATGAACTGCAGTGTTCTTCTGTGTGACGTAGAGTGCATTTTCTTGACGTCACATTGGCATCTTATAGCAATCTTCGCTTATGCAGATGTGCTTGGTGTGCATGGAACATGCCTACTGTTGCACAAACTTTGATTAGTTGGTCACATAAGCGACTAAGAATTTTAAAGAAGGAACATTATAGCAATAAAATGGCCAAAGAAAATATCAAACCAGGATCAGTATAATAAAATAAAGGCAGAGGAATGGACAGTTAAAATCAAAAGAAGAATAAGATTGATAGGACATGTTATACGACTACCAGATGACAGTCCATTAAAATTAGCTTTCAAGGAAGCACTGCAGAAAGGAAAAAACCCAAGGAGGACAGGTGCTGACTTACATCAATTTCATCCAAAAAATCTTATCAACACACCATTAGATACCATGAATACAGAGACATGTGAAGTTGCGGGTGACAGGGCAGTGTGGCCTAAAGTGATAGCAAGGGTCATGTCAGAGGACGTGTGACTCCAGAGATGATGTTGAATTGACAACGCGTCATCATAAAACTGTCCAGGAGTATACTAGAATAAATTATACATCGATTGGTGGAGCCAGATTTTTTTGATACACGGTTTCGAGTTCAGCTAGTTCTTCAACTGATTGTTCGAGTCGAACTTGTTTAGACTTACGGCTAAAATAATTATCATTTATAGTAACTATTATTATGATTATGTTGTTGAGCATTTTTCTGTATGCTTAATTTTATGCGCTTGTTTCACGCTGTAAGTTTGCTTGCTTCGCGTTGGAATTTAGAAACTGTAATCGTAATCATTCAGTCACTCACTTACCAGTAGCCCTAGTTCAAGGTGTTCCAAATTATTACAAGACTTTTATGACTGTCTAACAGGGTCCAAATTTACGAAGTTGTTCCTCGCAGATCACGTCTAAATTTATCCTCTGAATTCTGCAACAGGCGGCTGTAAGGTGGGCGGTGGAAACTAGGGCATTAACACGATGTCACGATGGGTATTCTGTGTGTGTAATATGACGTGAAAATTTTGTTTAGTTAGCTTACAAACTTTACATGTGCGTTTATCCACGGTGCAACGACAGACTTAGTTGCTGCGTGAAATTTTCCACAGACTAGAGCAATTTAGTAGTAGCGTTAACTTTCGCTAATCTACATTTAACAAATACCAATGCATCAGTGCCTTATCTAACATGTTAGTGCAAAAATATTCCACAGAACTGCCATTATTATTGTAGCTGAGTGGGAGAGAATGTACAGCAGCTGTTATGCACTTTGTCCAAAATATTAATCTTTTATACTGTACCTGCCCATCTTGTGTTTGTAGTGCCTGGGCTGTTTACTGTTATGGTTGTGTCTGCAGAAAATAACCACGAAACTTTGCAAGACGTACGTAAGATTTTGTGACACTTGATAACAGTTACAGTTATTTGTGTTGTGTAACTTTAAAATAGTTCATGAAAGCTACGGTAAAGGACTTGTCAAATGCAAATCGTTATTACCTAGCTTGATTACTGTCATTTCTTAATTAGTGATTTCGTTTTGTTTGAAAATGAGTCCTATGGCAAACAAGTCAATTTGTTATTTGAATGCAATGAGGGAAAGAAATTGCTTGTGCAAACAGTTAATACATGTAGAACTAAGAATGACTAAACTTTGCGATTATATTGTGATCTTTGTATTTTATGCTTGCATGAATCACTTGTATCTTTTATATAAACAAACTTCAGTTGTTTCGATTCATTTTATGTTGGTCAGTCTTTTTTAGCCTCGGTTTGCAGAAACTGTGCATTGGTATCATTACCTTATTAGACTGCCGTCTTTTTAACAGAATTTTAAAAAGATTGAAAAGCTATCTAGCTCAGTATTCAACAAAGATAAAAGGTACAGTTTGAGAGAGTTCTGGGGTGACCCAATAATGTAAGTTTTGGTACATTTGATCAGCTATCACGTCCAGGAACCTCTGATGTTTTCCCTTCACAAGTCTTTTGTGCAATAACAGCAACCCACCGTGTGGCTCGCTTTAAATAAGCTATGGTGCCAAGAAATTTCTAAAGAGCAGGAATTGAGAAATAGTGTGCCATAGTTAGTAACAGCAGGTACTAGAGTTCTTTATTATGCAGTGTACTAAGGGCCAGTATGGAGCACTTATTAATATTGGTGTGTGTGGCGGGACAGTTATCTAGGGCATCCTAACCAAGTCTGGACATGTATATTTCCTTCCTTGCTGACACAAATAGCCAAAGGCAGTATGGCATTAATACCACCCAGAAGCCATTTTTCATTTGGTATTCAGTCATCATTTACACACAACAGTATACACAGTGAGGGCTTTGCAATGCCAAGAGTACCAAATGTTATTAATTAATGATAATTAATCAATATTGATTTTATTTTGTTCAGGTAAGCCAGGACTCTAACATGAGCAGTGGCAGTAACTTGTCCGTTGCTAGTCTTGAAGAAAAACTGGAGGTGAGTGTATGCTTGTACATTAAACCTGTTTGCCATTGTTTGTTTTGCTTTCAGTTGAATTCTTTTTCGGTTTCGGTTTTTCTAGCTGCACTTATTACAAATGTAAATTTTCCATTCTTTTGTTGAAAGATTAAAAAAATATTATAGCATTTGTTTTACAGAGTTTTACAAATTTAATAAAATTATTTGCAAAATTTGATCCATTAATTAGACTCAGTTCCCTAGAGCTACAAACACTACAATTAGTACATAGCTTAAAAAGGATAAGAAGCATGGAGGTTAGATCCGAGCAAATATTTATTCAATTTCTGTATTTCTAAACTTTCCCTGGTGAAATATTGCGAGGCGATAATGTAAGGGTTGGCAGATAATTTTTGGGTTACTCATTTGCGAAGTAATCCTATAAAGTGGTCTATTTCACTGTTATGCCGGTGTTATTCTCGCTTTTGTTCACATACTAAGTTTTTAGCCTGTTTTTACATTGTCATGTTACAATAGAGTTTCTCCATATTCTAAACTTTTACAAAAAATGGGTTCATGACAACAGTAAATGGCATTCTAAAATATTCAGAAAACTGAGCAAAAAAGTGCATAACCAATGCTTCTTACTCCAGACTAGTTTCAGCAAGTTTTAAACGAAAGGCCAAGTATTCTGGAAAGTTGGGCTTATTTCATTCCATAAAAAAGGTTTAAAAAGATTTAGTATTTAGTGTAATAAGTGCCTCATGTAGTTAGTAAAATCACTTTAAAATCGTGATCATTTCACGCTTGAATCCTCCCATTTTGAACCGTTATGGCCACCTCTTCCATCAATGACGTTATTCGTCGACTTAAGAAATGCTTATTTCTGTCAAAAAGTATAATAAATTTATGCAAAAACTTATATAGCTGATCTTGTGATATTTTTGCATGAACATTAAGTAAGCTGTAGAAGTTTGAATTAATTTATGCAGCCAAGTTTAAATGATAACAGTTAAATAAACCCATCATGCTAATAGACTTGTCCTTTCATTTAATACCAGCTTTTGAAAATACTTCATGTTTCGTTTGGTATCATTTTCGTCTGACATTTTTGGGTCATGGAATATTGCTATTCAATAAAATTTTGTTTACTTTTGGTTTAATTGAATATTTACTAAAATAAATACATTATAATCTATCAATAATCTTTTTATGCTTGAATGTGCGGGGTGTGTTACTGCTTTGGGATAGTAGCACTGCTACTGTGGGTCAAGCTATTATTAATGAGGGTTATACACTAAGATGAGATGCAGAACTAGTAGAGTTTTCTTGCCATATTTGTATGTACACTACAGTACAGTCTTCTCTAACAAGTAAAATATCTAGTGGGCAGTAGGTTGTGAGGAGTTGTTTTCCTAGTAGTCATCCATCCATTTACTACCCAAATTTTTCACCGTTCATTTATTAATGCCAGAGCTCTCAGCCATTCCCTTTGCCTTAAATGAGGGCAAACAAATGTATTTTGTAGAATTGCTTATTTTGCTACTTAGGTACAGCAAGTTGCTTAAGCACAGAGTAAAAATTGCCTTTGGTTTCCAGAGTACTGAAAAAATGAGGAGTCCAACGGGTCCTACTGAAAGGAAACGACGGAGGAGAACTCAGACCCCAACTGCAGACATTTCACCTCAGAATGGTCAACAGTCACTAAGCACTAGCGTGATAACAAGTCCTGGTAAGTTATTCTACAAAATTAATTTATTATGGATTCTGTGAAATCAAGCTGTGTTTACTGCTTTGGCAGCAGAGTGTATTGTAAATTTAGTATTTACATGGCTAAGGTGCAGGATATGGGTTTTGTGATACCTACAATATTGACCAGCTTACTGAGTTGCACATGGCGCTTTTCCTGGCAACTCTATCCTAGTGCCTGTCGGGAAAGGGGCCAAAGTATCTTTCAGAGTATACCTTTAATTCGGTTTAGTAATTGTTTCTAGACGTTTTGCACTCTTTATAGCGCTCGGAGTTTGCAGAGTCTAATTTTCATTAACGAAAATTAATCAAGATATATGTACATAAGTAATATCAAAATGTACTCATATTTTATTAGCTTTTATAGTGTCTGACTATGGATTAGTATTAGTAAGTCTCGACACATACCAGAGATTCAATGTGTTGGTAATATTTCAATGTTTTCTGTTTCTTGAGCTTCGTTTGCTGGTCTGAAGTTTTGTGCGTTTCACTTTAAATGCAAAACTGTAATAAAAAATTGATATTACTGCAGTTAATTTGCTTCTACTGTTACTTTCATCTGGCTTGCAATGAAACATTCACTATTAATTTTTTTTTAGTAACAGGCAAGCTGCAGCAATTGAAGAAGGTCCCAGAACCATTTGCATTCCTTGTAAGTCAATCTTGCCTATTTTTATGAGAAACTCACAAATATTGTATTCATCTGTGTGAAGGTATGATTTGCTGCATTACAAACGTTGCAGAGAAAGTAGTTGGTTTTGCATCAGGAACTGGTTGACTTACTTGAATGTATATGTACACTGTGATCATTATTAAGATAACTTCTTTATGTCCAGTCAGTGATTTATTTAATACTAATGAATTCTTATTACTAAACGGATAAATAAGTAAGCTGAAAATACTATTAATATCATATGTTGCTTGCTTTACTTTCTGTACTATGCCTTCTGTACTTTTCGTTCTATCGTAGCAAACTGCTATTAACACAAATCAGAGTCCAAGTCATTCTGGTGGTTGTGGAGCGTATAGAAGGATGACACCTTCACCCCAAAGTTTTGCATTAGCTGTAAGTTGTATGCCTTCTTACTTTCATTATAACCATGCCTTAGGTTTGTAAATTTTTGTTCAGTGTTTTTTTAAATTGTGGAATGCAGTTTGCAATAACTGACTGCTATTCTAATAAAATAAATAGATTTTGTTTGTGAGACTTAAGATAATGTTATATATTTGTAGTTTTATATGAGTTTTAGCGGGTGGCACTGCTTACCAAAGAAATGGCTTATTATTTGGACATAAAACATTTATATTTGGGAAATAGATTTTTTTTTTAAAAAACACTGGCCAGTCTTAGAACATATGCCTTTAGTACGATCCTATAGGTTACCCATTTTCAGGCATCAGATCTCTAACTAATTCTTTGTTGTTTTTAGTCATTTTACCATCCTCAGTCTCCTCAAGGTTATGCTTATTCTGCTAGCACTAGTAATTCTTGTCCAGAGTATGCATCAATGATAATGCCAGTGATGCAACCGAGAATGCTGGTTGATAAAGTTGTACAGGTATATCTTCCATTAATTAAAATGTACACATGTGAGAAACTATAGTTTTCTGATTTCAACTAATTTTTAGTACAAATTGTAAAGAAAATTATTATTTTGAATTTGTATAAATCTAGTTAATTGAAAATTATGTAGTTATATTATCAGTTTTTCTCACAACAGTTATGTATTCTCTTTTTCTCACTACACTGAAAATCCTGGCAGGAACATCTGTCTGTTCAGGCCTTCAGGATAGTCTGTCTGTTCATACTACTACAATGTGGATGGCCAAGTTGAATTATCATTTGTTAGAAATTCAAAGTTCAATTGCTATTTGTCTGGGCTGTCTTCAGTTTATCAGTTTGGGTAAATTCTCATATTCATTGGTGCTTTGGCACTAGTGAGACCTTTTGGAGAAACAAAAGGAAACATGTCATTGACATAAAGGAAACATTTTTGTAGTCAACAAATAGCAGCATTTGAGTAACATTGATTGAAAGAGCGGAACACTATGTTTGAAACTAAGATGCAAAAAACCTGTTGCTTGATGCTGATATCTTAAGTGAGATTGAGAAGAACTTTTACATCATATTTTGCCATTGCGATGCAAGTAAATGACATGATATACTTAAAAGTATAATGATATTTTATTTTGTTCGCACATGAAATAGTATTGTTACTAAGTAATCAACTTTAGTTAATCGTCAAAATGTTTTTTGCATTGCAGACTGATTTGTCTTCTTCTCACATAGATGAACTTCAGCATCATTCTAGGTCAAGGATACAAGAGAAGGATAATCGGATAGACGAGTTGCTCAGGGTAACACTTTTGTCTTCCCAAATAAATGCTAGATAGCTTCTGTTTAGGACAAGGTCTTACAAGTTTTAAACAAAATAAATAAATAGATAAATAAAATTGGGTTTAAAAACTTTATATATTTAGTAATTAATTGAGGAAGTGGGAAGTTGAAAGAATATTGCACAAAAATTGTTGAAAAATAAAAAAAATAATTAAGAGTTTCTAATCATACATTTACTCGTTTTGACTTATAACGTTCTAAGTTACTAATAAATACATGGTTTGTGCTTAGGACAATGATGAACTGAGAAAGCAGTTGACAGCTCAGCAAAAGCTTGTTGAACGTCAGAAGGAAACACTGCAGAAATGTAATGAAATGACAAAAACGCTGCTAATAGAGAAGGTAATAATATTCAAAACTATGTTGTGGGTTTTTTGTTCCTAGTTAGGATTTGTTCTTACTTGACTGTGCATGCTAGTTTTTGATCGAAGTTGATTCATTTCAATTTTTTTATTTTTTGTGGAGACATTTTTAATCCGCGTTAAATGAAATTCTAAACAAAATTTTGTTAAAGGAAACAAGATGTGAAAGTATTGGAACTAAACTAAAAACTTTCTTTTCTTCTTTCCTAATTAATTGATAAATTTGTAAGTGTGGCTAAATACTTATTTAGTTGCATATTTTCTTTCAGTCAAAAGTAGAAAAACAGCAGGCAAGGCAAAAATGTATGCAAGATAGATTACGGCTTGGTCAGTTTGTTACCCAACGACAAGGAGCGACATTTGTTGAAAACTGGGTTGATGGGTATGCCTTCACGGACATCATTAAGTGAGTGTTTATTTTTATTTTTTCGATAAAGTATTATTTTTATCTCCACTATTGGGCTCAGTTTTTGTAGGCTTCTTATTTACTCGTGGATTGTCATCTAAAACAGTCTTGAGTACATATTTTGTATTGACATGTTGTTGTATCTTATCAATATATTAATCTATAATACATAGAACAATTGACATGACACGTGTTGTGAACTGTTGTGAAAGAGTAGCAAAGACCAGAGTCACCAAACGATTATTTTTTCGTTGATTAATAATAGGTGATTTATTGGTGTTTTTATGGAGTTTTCGCAAGTTAAAATGTGCAGTCTTGCACTGCTAACTACGTTTTATATTTTTCCAGACAACAAGAAAGCATATCAAAAGGTCGTGATGAATTGGAAAAGCTACGAAAACAATTACTAAAACGAAAACCTCCAAGTGAGAACCAGCCAAACAAGCAGGCAAAGTTGGCTGCTAAAAAATCTAACGGGTCTTGTCAAGATGACTTTCGTGTTCCAGTGAACTTCCCACCTACAAAGGACTTGTAAGTGTTTATATTATTTCCCACTACTTTAGCTGGTTGTAACTTTTTTTATTTTGTATGTGGTCAATAATAGTATTCAGGCAAATATCATTATTTTAAATTCAGGATATAGCGTTTCCACAAATTTAGCGTACCACTTTTTATTTGGAACTTGCAACTACATTTTAGTGTTGTTTGAGTAAGCTTGATGGGTTCTGACTTTTGGTCCATTTTTGTTAATACCAAATAACAAAAGGTTGGCCAAACAGCTTTAAAATAAAAGAAACACGTTACAGTTTACATTATTTGTATGGCTTTTGTTCAATGTAGTTCAAAGGTAAGACGTATAAATTTGTTAATAAGAACTATTTTTTACTCGCTTTAGTCGTAGTCATTGGTGGATGGTTATATAATACATGTAGTAAAAGTACAATATTCTTCCAAAGGAATAGTCTAATTAAATATTTCAACTTTTGCTGTACAGTTTATAGATCTTTTATTGTCTCAATTCAAATATACCTTCTGTCCTCAATGAATTAGTCTTAGAGGAAGTATAAACAAAAGGTTAATTAATTCATTATGCTGTATGTTCTACTATATTTTGGGGTGCAGCTGTGCTGAGTTCTAATTTTTGGCTTTGTCAAAACAAAAATGCCTTTTTTTGTTTTGTGCTAATAGAAAAAATATGAAAACTAATTTATATTTATTTTTGTAGAGGCTTCTGGATAAGTCAAGAGAATTATCTGGAAATTATATAGGAAATATTGCTTTAGAGAGTTTATCAGTTTTACAAGAGCATGTTCAAATAAATTATTTATTGTAATGTAACACATTCTTTTGCTCTTAGTCTATCACCATCCGAGTTTCACATGCAAGATGAGATTTTAAAGTTGCGAGCTGTGGCTCTAAAAAGGGACGATGCTGATCTACAATTAGAAATAGAGAAGCTCGAGCGAGAAAGGAATCTCCACATTCGGGAAGTTAAACGCATTCAGAATGAGGATCAATCCAGGTTCAGTGATCATCGGACACTAAACGATAGATACCTGCTGTTAAACTTATTAGGCAAGGGTGGATTCTCAGAAGTGCACAAGGTCTGGAGCTGTTAACCTGTACACTATTGCGACTTTTGCATTTTCAAAAAACTTTCAAAGTAGAATTAGTGCATCACAAATCATGCATGACATCTGTATGCCACTATCTGTCATTACGAATCAACTTTCTCAAGTAATCTGTAGCTATATCAACATAATACGGCTGAATTCCCCATACAGCAATAGAAGTTTACAGGTTTAATACTTGTGTAACAGTGTGTGGCAGATTTTTTATTGTGCAAAATTTGCACCAATTCACTTGTATAAATTATCACACTCCCAAGCTTCTTTCTTTTTCGTGCAGCCGATTATCAAATATTTTTTAAACAAAATTATCAGCTTTTTACTGTTTACACTTCTATCATTACAGGCATTTGATTTAAAAGAGCAGAGGTATGTAGCCTGTAAAATCCATCAACTAAACAAAGATTGGAAGGATGAAAAGAAAGCAAATTATATCAAGTGAGCATTTTAATTTAACCTTTCTATGTATGTAGAATTTTATGAATAGAAGAGGCTGGACTAGGTTTTAGCAGAATTTCTTTTACTAACTTTTTTTGACATGCGCAGGTTTTAAGGAAACCTAATTTTGGTAGGCTGTTTACGAATTTGAAGTTTGTTTCAAGCTAAATGTAGTATGTTACCATCAATTTATCTGTTCCTTAGTTTTGGTTACTTCAAGACTCATTAGTACAATCCTCTTTAGTACTGTGGGAATCGTAACAAACAGTGAGGTAGCTTTAAGAGTATTTCAACAAAAAAAAATTGTGAAAATCCCACAAGTGTTTTACCAATCCAGTCCATTTCAGAATTGGATCGCCAGTGCTTTGTTGTTGGGCACTTTAGTCATGTTCATAACATTATTAGTGCTTTACTTGTTGTGGTTAAGATTAGACTCCTAATTAGCAAAAATATATACATTAAAGTATTATAACTTAAATTCTTGCGCATTTCAAGCAGAATTCGTGGAATAGATTTTTCCCTTTACCAAATATCGCGTAAATCGAAATCTGTAACTCAAATTATAGCGAAATTCAAACCAAATTCCCTGTACAATTTATAAGAGTCTAAAAGAAATAACCCGCGCTTATCTGGAGCTTGATTGTCGAACAGCCTTCCAAGCACGAAATCCTACCCTACGATTTTAACTACTACTTTCAGCAAAAATGTTAAGGTTTCTTTTATTACCTTGCAGAATGCTGCACACAGCATGGCTTACCAAACGTGGTTTAATAACTAGATTACAATATTTTGTATTGCAGAATTCTATTAATCATACTACCAAGACTACATTAGAGGTGGACCAGTTGTTTTAATTTTGATTATTCGCAAAAAATGTCGTTTGATATTTGATTAAAGTCTCAGTTTGTCGTTTTCACCGGTGATGTGTATTATACGATGTTGATGAGCAACAATCTTGTTTTCTTAAGAACATCATCTAACTTGTACTTTCGCTTAACTTGAACAAATTTTCAGGTTCTGAGCAGTTCGAGTTACATGTAGTTTTGATCGCATACTGCAAAGGTACCAACCCTGTCAGTTTTGTTCAACAAACCCCAATGCATAGAGAAACGATTACTTGGCACTAAACCACAATTGTTATATTATAGTTCTTTTAATTCCATTAGTCGTTAGCATGTTACTAGATAGGCTTTAACCTCATCAAAAGAAGATGAACTTCTTGCAAAAACAGTGCAAAAATTTACTTTTGCTGCTAAAAAATAAGTTTTCTATGTATTTTTTCTGAAATTAAGATTTTTTTTAATGTTTCCTTAAATTGAGCATTGACAGTAATCAGCACCTATGCTATTTTGTATGAAGGTAAGGATTTTAGGCATTATTACTTTCAAGTTTCAACCTGCCCAGTGTCTTCTCTTATGGTCTCAAGTTAACATGTGCTGCACTTGTAAAATGTGATGGGTGATGTATTGCTACCTAATTATGACATTTATTAATTAAAAATAATTTCTTTTATTTCTATGAGGCATGCACTACGGGAATACAACATACATAAATCACTGCATCATGCACGGGTTGTTCATCTACACGACGTCTTTGAGATTGACCAAAATTCGTAAGTAGATCTTCCAGGGACATTTAATATTTAATCATACTTTATTTTTGCCTGTTCCTTTAGGCATTTCTCGTTGATGCATCAGTTTTGTCTTAAAGTGCATTTTTGAGAAGTAAATGGCCAATTTACATTTGCATTAAATGAAACAATATAATTATTTGCTGTAAGTTTGCACTTAAGGTGTTCATTTAATAACCTCTTCTTTCTTTCTTCAAAAGTGAATTTTTTCTTTATATCGTTCATGTCACAAATAGTAATTGTTTGTTTTTTGCAGTTTCTGTACAGTTCTAGAATACTGTGATGGTAATGATCTAGACTTCTACCTGAAACAGCATAAACAGATTCCAGAGAAGGAAGCTAGGTCTATTATAATGCAGTGTGTTAGTGCATTAAAATATCTAAATGAGATTAATCCTCCTATTATCCACTACGACCTCAAGCCTGGTAAGTAACAAATGTTCAAACTGAAAATGATTGGGCTTGCTATTTGTAGTATTTTAATATTTCGTTATGTTGTGGTGCTTTCATAATAATTGTTAACAATTACAATAACAAAAATAGCATTTTAAGGTGTTGACAACATTTTTTTCACTCACTTTTTTGTATTTTTTAAGAATTCACTTATATTTTGCTTTTAATTATTGCTATATTATAGGTAACATATTGCTAGGAAGCGGAAAATTACTAGGAGAGGTCAAAATTACAGACTTTGGCCTCAGCAAGATCATGCATCCAGATTATTATGATGCTGATGCAGGAATGGACTTGACCTCTCAGGGAGCAGGCACTTACTGGTCAGTTCCTTACCACATAAGGATGACAATCTACAATTTTGCATTTGCCTCTTTTCTTTAAACTTTGAATAGTAAAAAAAAACAAGCTTTTATTCTAACAGTTTTTTTGAAACTACAGTTAACTTTGAATATAAGGTATTCACTTATAAGGGGCAATCGATTTTTGCAACACTTTTCCTTACAAAAATCTGCATATGTATAAGGTACTCGGATATAAGGGACACACATTTTTAGGCCCCATGCCATAGAAATCAAGTAAATTTCCTGGCATATAAGGGACTCAATGACCACATCCTTTTTCATCCCTAAACTTATTTTGCGCTGTCTGCAATGGTCATCTGCCGGGGAACTAAATCGCTTGCCGGTAACATCTTCGCCAGCTTTTCGGGAAATTTCCAAAAATAAATAAAATCTTCCAGGATTGCTGTTATTATCTCAGTATAGTGGCCTTGGTATTTTACTGCTGTAAAATAACAACAGCTTTCGTTTTTGCCCTAAGTTTTATCTTTGGATGACAAACTAGACGGCTTTCTCACGCGACAGTGAGTGTCCAGATTAATGTAGAAAAGGGTCACTGACTTTTCTGCCTACAAGTGAACATCGGGAAACTATGTACATGTATAAACCACCTCAAAGACTATGCATATTATGCCCATAATAGCCATATGTACATATATTACGTGTAATCAGTATTTGCATAGATGTCAGTTTTTTTGATAAACGTTTATTTTGAAGTTTAGTTCGAAGGTAAATATTTGACAGGGTTGGTTCAGTATGTACTAAATGTTGCTTAGAATTGGTTCTGTTTCAGTTGTAAAGGACGACTTTTTCCAGGTCCGAAGGTCCTTATATCCGAGGTTAACTGTATAGCATTCTCACTCTCTTGCCAGCTTGTCTCATTTCTTTTTTTAATCACTCACTTTAAGGAAAATATTCAGCAGATACCTGCATTTGCTACTACTTAAATTTCATAGTCAATTTTTTATGGCCCTAGCCAAAGCGACAGTGACTTGTTTTCCAGCGGGCAAACACCATAAAAAAATTGTCTTGGCTTTACCTCAGAATTCTGGAAATAAAAATAGTGCCATAAATCAGCTTCAGAAAATTTTATTTTTGTTAACATTTACATAACGACGCACAATTTTTGTATAGAATAATGGATGCAGTTTTTGCTAAACATAAGATGTTTTGAATTTAATTTATTATATGAATTTATTGTTAGGTATTTACCACCTGAGTGCTTTGTGATGGGGAAAGAGCCTCCGAAGATTTCCAATAAAGTTGACGTCTGGAGTATAGGTGTGATATTCTACCAATGTCTTTATGGGAAAAAGGTACAGCATTATATAGTCCTGTCATCTTACTGTGAGGTTTCTCACTTTTGCTTAGAACTTTAAAGCTTCAAGTAAGTCTGCTCATTTGAAACCTATAATGTTATGCCAGTAATTCAAACACATTTATTATAATATACTTTTTATGTTGTTCTTTCAGCCGTTTGGCCATAATCAGTCACAAGCAACGATACTAGAGGAAAATACAATTCTAAAAGCAACCGAAGTCACCTTTCCACACAAGCCTGTTGTCAGTCAAGAAGCTAAGGTACTTCTAATGGTGTTTTCTATATTTGAATGTTTTAAGTACATATGATTCCATTGCTTGTTAACTCAGGTATAACAACTTAGATATAAAGTAGTCAAAAGTATGTAAGTGGTATGAGGTTCTTTGCAGCATGCATGTATAATAGGGATTATTGTCATGTATTATTCTACTTGAAGAAAGGACATTTTTTCTTCCAGGACATTTTTTAAATTAAATATCTGACCAGGCCAGTTACTGTCTTGAGCACTTCATGTGAGTTAGTTCTAGAACAAGTGTCATAATTGTTTCAATATTTTCCATGCAACCCATTGTCTGAATAGTGAAGAGATTTTTAGTTTACAGTGTTACTAATTATTTGGCGAACAGCAATGCATTGTAAAACTAAAACTATGTTTAGCAATCTTGAAACAAACTGGATAGAATTGGTACAAAGGCCTTTTTAAGTGCTCAAGATATTCAGTGGAAAAAATAAATTCTATACAAAGCTGAAACTTCATCTTGATTATATTTTACAGAATTTCATAAGAAAGTGCTTGCAGTATCGAAAAGATGATCGTTATGATGTCGTTCTCATGGCCTCGGATGTGTACATTAAGCCACCGAAGCGTGGTCAAGACAAGACCTCTAGTGGTGGTGGAAGTAACCCCGGTGTTAGTAATTCTATTGGCAGCATGGGCAACTCCAGTATGCCTTCAAATTTTTCTGGGGTATTTTCAGGACAGTCTTAGATATTCTTGACCGACATTCTTGAAACTGTATTAACTCAGAAACTGTCATTTCATATAGTACTGCAGGGACTATCAGATGCACAAAAATAACAGACTTAGCTCTGTTTGCTAGCCTAGGTGTAGCACCTTCCATTCCTGTGAAATAATTCAAAAAGACAACAGCTTTTTCGTGAGTTAGAACTGGGGCAATTGATAAGCTGCACATATTTACACCAAATTTTGGTCTAGTCATCACAGCACGTAATTACATGTAGGTTAACCATCGCAGTGTAGCTTTACGTAGAGCTGTTTAGAGGATTCTGGATAGCAGTTTTTAAACTCAAGATCTGGAGATAGAGACAGAACTTATACAGCAATATCATATGTAAATGAAATAAGCTCAAAATTCTTCTAAATTGTCACACTGCAGTCTTGAGTAGTTTCTATGCTTCAATGCTAATTTTTAATGCCTTTTTATAATATTTTTGATGCATTTATGCAATTTTGTGTTCCAGTTCTCGGTCGTTTTTGTTAGTACACACTAATGAATACATATGTGTTTGTTAGTCCTGGCTATGTCTATGGCAAGATCTGGAAAATTTATTTCCCCTGCATCCAAATGAATTTATAATGCATTGCTATGATGTCTGTGATTGCTATCACAAAAGTTGGTCTTCAGATTCGACTTTATGCTGAATGGATTAACAGTGAACTATGCAACAGTTCAACTTTAGTAATAATAGTAATTTAAGCTTGTGCAGTTAAACTATTATAAGCATGTTTATAAAGTCTTGTAAGCATGCTGTGTACAATGTATTTGCCTGTACAGATTGAACAAGTCATATTTAATTTAATGTTAATGGATCCTGTTTATCCATAAGAACAGTGATGAAGTTACATTCTACTGTATTTATGTTAATACACTGTTTGCTGTTGTAGAATATAAGAAGATTCTGTTTATAAAAATGACATCAATTATCAGAAAACTTTATGTATGAAGTTATTTATAAACGTCTATATTGTCAACTGAAACAAAAGAGCCTTCACCTGTTATCTGGTGACCGAAAAAATTGCTATGAATTAAATAATCTATGAGCGAGTCTCAAGGATGTTATGAAAAGGTGTGCAGTTCAGCCCAGTTGGACAAAGAACAAATTATTCTACATTGCAACAATTGCAAACTTGTTTTTCATACGTTTGCTTCTAATTTTCTGTCTCTTTTACTATACAACGATATTGTACAACGATGCACATGCACATTCTACATCAGCAAAATACTTTGCAGTTATGGACTATGTGAAAAATTGATGTGTTTTTTTAATAAGGAACAGTATACTGTTCGGGCCTTTTACCAAAAGCGAAACTACAAAGTGTGTAAAGTACTGAGATATGACTATATTGCACAATACATATTATAGGCACATTGGTACGCTAGTTTAAAACAGTACCTGAACAATCCAATCTTTATAACACAATTAGATTTGACAAAATGGCCTGTACTACAATGATATACAAACCACTTCCATTTCATGTTGCTATATACAAACCTCTTCCGTTTCATGTTGCTATTTTCTACTTGGCGTGAAAAGTTTTAGGAAACTGCATTGCACTGCAAATGATGATTATAATTGCAAAAACGAAAAGGTCATGGAGAATGTTAAAGACTACTGAGGCCTTGATTTTCAACTATAACTTGCATATAATGAAATTTACAAAAATATTTTGCATTCACTGAAAATCATGTTCACTGTTAACATGAATGACCTGTCTTGGTGTTCAATAATGCAGTTTAAAATGGCCTTAAGCGAATGATTAAACTGAAAGCATACGCTGTTATGACTCTAGACAGAATAGAATACTCCCTTGCACCGACACCCGAGTTGATTTGTGCAGTGGAAACACTACCTGATGTTTGTCAATTCTATATCACAGCGACTTTGGTCAGCTCCTTGTGTCTTTTGGAGAAAGTGCATTGTAAATATTCAGTTTATGTACAATATACTCTAGAAAGTACATTTGATTCGGTTTAATGTAATGAAAAGATATGGCATTGTCACTCATTCCTTCAATTCCCTGAAAAATAAAAAAATACAAATCTCACTAAAACAAGAATGCTCTGCGGTTTTGTACACTGCATAGATAATTTGTGAGGTTTTGTAGATACCTTGTGACATTGCACTGTGTTCATGAAAAGTCACATCAGGTAGTCTGTAAGCCATCTTATGTGTAATGCATAGTTATTAATTAGTAAACAAAATAAGCCTGCCAATTCACTGCTTCACACAGCCACTAAATATTTACCTATTTGTGCACTAATGACGACTTTTTAACTGTATTATTGCCTAGTGCTTGCCACATTCTTATAATTTATTTGACTGCAAACGATTGCTCTTAACCATATGAGATAACTGCCCTAAATTTAATTGTGCGACAGTTGCCCTAAATTTAAATACAGTAGGCGCCGCTTAATAGATTCACTTTGGGACCGAAGTGTTTTGACCCAATTAGCCGACTGAACGTATTAACCGATGGTTGTAGTATTACTGGTACTGAAGTACGAGTCATCAGGTTGGTATGAACTGCAAAGGTTTTTAATGAATTAGAAACGAAGTAATGCCTAAATTCTTTTGTGCAGTTAAAAATTAAAAAAAACTTTAAACTAAAAATTTATATGAGTGAATTAGCAATAAATTATTTTCTAAATCACACGTCTGTTTATTAGCAAAAATTCCTAAAGTCGGCCGTTTCATTTTATCGCAGAGAAGTTGGCTCACAAAGTTCTTAAAATGATAAAAACATTGAAAATCTGTTGTTGTATGAAGCACAAATTCTCATAAAATACTTAGTGCTTTTTTGGCGTGCTTAAACTGTTGGTGGTGCCCATGTTTCACCATAAGTGGCTTCGACTAAGCTCCCGCTTGCTATTGTGAGGTACTTATTGTAGTGTACCTGAGTCCCTGGCATAACAGCAACATCTAACTGATTAAAATTTCCGGCAAAGACAGTAAGAGCTTCAAAAGCAAACCGCTAAGCAAGTGATTAAATGTTTAGCTTCCAGGAGTTCTTGGTTAATGTGGTTAGTTGCACTGGACAGGTAGGTCAAAGCAAACCATTAGGCTAGCATAATTAGCGTATGATAAACGTTCCTGCTTATAAACAAAATGGTACTTAACATGATTGTTTCAACGTATATTATAGGACAAAAGTGAACTAAGATGATGTAAAAGTCATAAAAGCTTATTAGTCACACAAAAATGCCTTATTGTACCATGTGAAGCAAAAATATTGAGTAAATTATGCAGAGTTACTTGAGTCAATTATCAACAGTTTTTATGTACATTTGAATAGAAGCGGCCTGTACCAGGCGTTTTTGAGTCAATTAAGCGATTGAGTCTATTAACTGTGAGTCTATTAAGCGGCGCCTACTGTATTGTGTGACAAGTTCTAAACATGTCTTTCTTTTGAACGATTGACTGAGGTCAAATATCAATAAGAGCTAATTTTTTCCGTAAAAGGTTTATAAAAATAATGCAAAGTTTTTACTTAAAGCACATACATCAAAAATGGTTATTTAACAACAACAAAAGGCAAACAAATTTGAACAACCACATAAATTATGTTCATAACACTAAAATGGATTTATAGGTATCACAGATGTACTGACAAAAGCCAATCGTATTTGTATAGATTTCTTATTAAGTACAGTATGCCAAGCCTACTTCAACATTTTGTCAACAAAAATTTGACGTTTTCTGTTTTTGTCTTTCATTACCTCGATAAGTGGATAATAAGTCCAATTATTCCAGAACCAAAAATCTTTATGCGAAGAGTAAGCTTTCCGAGAAATAACATGGAATTCCGGTTTAAATGGGAAAAATGTTTCTCTTCCAAATTCATCCCTTGAATCACCAGCAGTAACGCCTGGAGAGAAATGTTATCCAACAATATAATTATGAAAGTTTATGACTGCAGTAATCCTATAAGCCTACACTAAGTTTCCATGTTAATTTTATTTAGCTACACCCAACTGCCATTTCTGTATATTTAACTTATTGTTTTTGAATGAGATCTACTTACAAGATTCCATGAACTGCAATTGCACAAGATCCATTTGCAAAACTCCAAGAACTCTATTTAGAGTGCTTAACAAGTCGTGCTCGTGCTCAAAGAGCACGAGAAACAATGCACTACACTGACACCATGAGCTCCACTTATAATCTACATGGAAATTTCTCATTGTCAAGTTGCCACAATAAAGATACAGTTTAAGAACTAGTAAATGGATTCAAAAAAAGACACAAAGCTATATTTATACAATCGATACAGTCTACAAAGAATTTTGCTCCTCAACAAAATTTATTAAATTCAAAATTTAACAAAGTTTGATGTTTAGACAGTTGTGCAATAGTGGAAAGATTATACTGTTATGCGAACACAACAGTTTTTACAATACCTAAGTTTTCCAAGCACTTTCCAAGTTCAATGTCCTCATTTGTTTCCCCACTTTTCAAGCACAAGGCTGCATCATCCATTCCTTGACCAAAACGACTTAGAGCTTCACGACTAAGTACGTACCTATAATAACACGGATTTGCTTAATTCTAAAAAAAGATGAATGAAACAGTGGTAGAGTTTTGGAGCTTTTAGTCCACATATTTCCTCAAAAACTCATAAAAAAGATGACAATATGCCAGACAGTAAACTTTCCTTGTAGTCACAGACAAAGATAAAAGTCAGTCATTTTGTATAAAATTTTAATATTAAACAATATTTTAGTACTTCACAAGATTAGCCTGGACTTTAGTTGTACTAAGACAAAGTGCGAGAAAAAAGGTAATGAAGACTCGGTACAGTACAGAATTAAAAAAAAGTAGTATAGTTACAAGTTATTTCAACAGCTTTGTAACTCGTTACAATTACAGTATCAAAATGTAATATCGAACCATTTGTTGGAAAGCAGTTTAATGTATTCTATCATTTCCTAACATTAAGAAGCCTAATGAACTTAATGTCTTACCCAGCTCCTCCACTCATGTAACCTTGCTTAACATCAGGTTTAAAACGACGTCCAAAATAGACAGGAGTCAAAGAGCTATAACTGGAGACAAAATGGCGCAAGTTTTCAACGACTATATAGGTGTCATCATCTGCTTTCAAGAACCATTCATAGTCCTGAGAAATAACTTTTGTTTATTTGCTACATTATTGTACTAAATAAGAATTAATGCTTCTACTATCCACATTAAAATTATTAGATTCAGCAAAACTTAGTTTTTATCAATAATTTTAAGAGAGCTCAAAAAAGGCAATACATCTTTCATACTTTCTTTTAGGGTTAGACAGTCTGCACAATAAAATGGTTTGCTAAAATGTCTGATCATAGGGCCTACTGTGTACATAAGTGTGAATGTTGTTGCACAGCTCAGCGGACAATGATGTTGTTCCACAGCTTAGTCATGTAACCACCACCAAAAATAAGGAGGCAAATTAGGCAAATGATATGCTCACAAAATTTGGTATACCCGGCACTTTTTCCAACTAAACAGCTAACAGTAATTTAATTAAACCATAATAAAGTAGTCCTTTAATAGCTTTTTCAACTTACACGAATATGACGGTCGTACAAATATTTGAATGCTCCCTTTGTTTTCATCCAAATTTTCTGCCACCCTTCAGATACATTTAGTTTAACTGCGGGAAGTGTAGAATCTTCTTCAGAGCTCATGAACAACAAACCGTCACATCTTAAAATGCAATAGAAATTTGCAATGAGTTACAAGAAATTACAAACATGTTTGACTGTTTTTCCATGAACACTAACAAAGCATGGTATTAGTCAAATGCCCAGGAACACAAAGAATATTAACGCTATGAATGCAATGGGGGTTTCCTTCCGAAAAAGCTGTTGACAGCTCAAAAAATTGGCGGAAAAGGGTCAAAAATGCAAAAACAAAATGGCCACCAAGTTTTTGTACAAACTACATAAATCAAAAGAATTCGAAAAAAATTAACATAAAGAGGCGATTATGACATCTATTGCATGGTAGGTGGATATAAAGAATCCATTTCTGTCACTTTTGTTTCAAAAATGGCCACCGTTTTCAAAATGGCTGCCGTACAAAACCAAATCATGCTGTTCATTCAGTTATATTAACTGTTACATCTTATCTGTGAGAGTACACAAGATGATGATTTTTGGTGTGTAAATATAGTTCTTCAAGGTTATGTCATCTGCACCTGATGCTTAAAAACACCTACGACATGAACTATTTAAGACTTCAAGATGGCTGCAGTTCTACTGCAGATTCTACTAGAGACAAGACGGCAAATTTAGTGTATAAATATAGGTTTTAAAGATCCAGGATTTAGGGTAGTATTATTTTTATTCATATTAAGCTGTAACAATGTCAACAGTATCATGTATGATGTACACATTCAACTGATAAAGAAGCCAGCAAAAAGAAACAAACAGTTCAAGTTAGAATTTAAAGATTCTGGTGCAGTGATAGCACAGATAACATTACCTCTAAAATAATTTGTCTCAGTCACAAGACATGCTTGAACATATTTACATCTGCCACAGCACCCTTTAGCTGGCTGGCAGGAACATTTAATAAGTTGTTGCCTTTAAGCAAGATGCTTCAGGTCTTAATGTTTGCAGTAGGTCCAATGCCACGTCAGTCGACTTTTTCCAGCCTCAATCAAATGGTAAAGTGATGGTAAAGTTGAGACAGTGATCAATGCCAGCCCTAACAGTATTCTTCCTGATACACCTACCACACATTTGACGTACTCCAACTATGCAGCAGATATTGAAAGAATTGCCTCCACAGACCATCCCTTTTGTTTTAGTTGTCAACTAACAGTTCGGTCAGTTGCTTAGCTCTAATAGTTTCTTAGAAATACAAATGCTTTTGTTGTTGCCGTAGATGTTTGCCATGTGGGCGAACCCATCGTTTTTCTTTCTCTGTAAAAGTTTGTTCGCAACTAGTATTGGCATGAAACATAGTGATGCTTTTTCAGGGCTATGGCATTCACAATTGCATAATTATGACCTATGATGTGGCGTTTTGACAGTCATCTTTTTGGCTATCTTGAAAATGTCAGCCATATTGGACACTACCCTAAATCCTTGAAGTCTATATATAGACATTAAAAATATCATTGTATTTGCTTTACAACACGCAAAATAGTTAAACGTATTAAACAAGTAGCTGCAGTCATCTTGGACTTTTGAAAATCTAACTGAGGTGACGTCATATGTGTTTTAAGCATGAAATATGGATTCCTTGACCTTGAAAACCTATGTTTACACACCATATCATCATAATACATGCTTTAACAGCTATAGGATATAGCTTCTAAAAATTAGCAAAAGCCACAATGGCAGCTTAAAATGTTGGTCATAGTGGATGATTTTTGATTCGGCTCATATAATTACCTTGATGGGTTATAGAAATCTGCAAAGTTTCATAAATTTTAGATGAAATAAACAAGTTTTTCACTGAGATGGTTTGGCTTTTCCCCATACCATCCCTGTGGTGTAATTTCTTGTAAATTTTACCCTTTTTTAAGTTCAGAACTGCCACCTGCCGCACAAATAATCAATGAGTGAAATGTAACAATGAATGATATTAATTGTGATTACGTATGTATAAAATTTTAAGTGTGGATGATTATAAGTTCCATTCTGCTGGAGCTCCACCTGTTAGCAAAAAAAGTTGTTTTCATGCAGAGAGATATCTTAACCTAAATGGATATTGAAATTGCAACAGTTTTATTTATCTAATCATGTACCTCTCTTTGGGATCTGGATTCTGATTGGACGCTAAGGACAGCTTCCTTTTAAATCAGCAATATATGAAAATATCTGTCCTGAATGATCTGTGTTGTGACCTCATTTGTCATTTTAACATCTTGATCTTGATCTTTTGTCCAGGGTGTTGGCCTGGCAGACATATTGAAATTCATGAGAAGTAACATTTCTGCTAAAGTTTAGTACAGACGAACCAAAGTAGTTCTTACTATAAACAATCATGGTTCTATAGAACTATATGCTGTTAAAATTGTTTTGCTTGGGACTAGTTGGAGTTGACTAAATTCAGATGACGGATGGTGATTGAAAGGCTCGTACTCACGAGTGTTGAGTCTGTCCTGTAACTGGCTGGTCAACGTAGGGCAATAGATGTTTTATGGTTGAGAAAGAGAGAACAAATGGCTCTCTCTACATGAACGGCTAAATGGTTCCAGGTTTTGTGGAGTCAAAATCTAGCCAGAGTGGAGACCGGAGGTTAGCTGGAGTGGAGAGATTTTAACCAGATTGGAGATAATGGTTAGTCAAGAGTGGAGATGGTGCTTAGTCAGAGAGGAGACGGGAGACACCTAGAGTGGAGACAGAGGTTCTTAAGAGTGGAGAAGGAATTTTACTTTTACAGTTTCTTGTAAAAGTATTGGGAATTTTGTATGGGTTGGGATGTTCATGAATTATTGTTGATTAAACAATTGTGTTATTATTTCTATAGCAAAACAGTGTGTTATTATTTGTGTGCTTGCAAAGCAAAATCGTCCATAAGTCGGCAATTAAGCTTTTCTAGCTATTCACATATCCTCAATCTCCATTTCATGAGGATCATTTTGATACCAAGCTTATCGCTCTATGTTATTTCTAAGCTGAGATAATCAACATTGAAGTTAAGGTGCATCCTGCGTAGTGAAAAACATAAACTTGACAAAATCGCTGTTAAAGTTAGCCATTGCTTTTCTTGCATTTCTACAAAACACTTAGCAATGGCACAAATGTTGGTGGCTACAGACTTTGCAAAAACACATTGATGTTATGTTTAAATCCAGTAGATGGCTCTTCCAGGTGAAGATCTGGGCTTGGCAACAGAAAGAAAACAAAATGACTGCTTCCATGAGTTACTATCGAAGTTTGAATATACAAGTTTTTCCCAATTGTAGTACTATTTTCTAGCCAGAAAAGTGGGCACGGGGTTATAAAATTAGATTTTTAGTATTTTTGAACATTTTCTTGATAATTTGATGCTAGAATATAAAAGCCCAATATATTTACCATTTGTTTTTACAAAAAAAAAACAGATGAGCAGTTGGCTACCTGGTGTTTACAACACGTGACGGAGCGAAAAAGGCAGCGCTTTTATCGCTTCAGAACCCTTTTATGAATTCGTCTTTTACAAAAAATCAACATTTCACCAAATTTTTGGTACATTCCACTTTGAAACACCATAACATAGTTTTAACTATGCCGACTTATATAGACGGTTTTGGTTTACAAACACACGTTTGGTGTTTTGACTAGTCTGCTTTCTTAAAAATTGATGTGTTTTCCATGCAAATAAGCAGGTTAGGGTTACCCTAGCAAAGAACACCACACTTCTCTTCAAAAGAATAAAGCCTTAGTCGCTCATAAATCGTTTCTAGCATGTTAGTTCATACGGATAATTAGCCCTAGTTAACCATCTCCTGATAAACTTGCTAAATCATCACATTCACCATTTAGCTAGACTATATTTGCTGGGACCCTTGTGGCCATTTTGTTTTTTGCTTATTAGACTGTTTAAGTCACTTTGGATCCCTTTTGTGGTCTAACAGTATTTTTTTAAATTGGATTTGTTGAATTTATAAAAATATTTGCTTGTTGTTTTTATAATAAATCCTTAGGTGAAACAGTTGCATTTTGAAATGGCAGTTTTCTTGAAACAAAAGTAACAGAAATGGATTCCTTAGGTCCAGCTACCTGGAATTGATGTAATAATTGCTTATTAATTTTAATTTTCTGGGAATTTTTTTATTTACATTTTTTGCGCAAAAACTTGGCGGCCTTTTCGTTTTTTTTATGTTTTTGACAGTTTTCCGCTAATTTTTCAAACTGGCAACAGTTTCTTCAGGTTCAGCATAGTCCGATGACTGGATACAGTGCCCCAATTTATTTTTTCTTGTCACAAACAGCAAATCTACATTTTCTGTGTTATGCAAAGAAAATGCAAAATAGGGACAATTACACTGTTAAGTAGGCCTATGCTTAAAAACAACAAAATTTTTTTAGAAATAAATTTTCACAAGTTTTCAGTATGTGCAATATATTTATAGTTAAAATAAGGTTTAATACACTTACCTCTGTCCCCAAGTGTCTCGTACATGTACGGCTCTCTTACTGACATATTCGGGACTTGTCAATATCCAACACAAAAGTTTATTTCGAACTAAAATGTGAAAATAAAACCTGATTCCAAAATCTATGTTAACAGTCAAGAAGCTTCACCTTATTACACATAGTCAAAAACTCACATGTTTTGACTGGCAGGCTCCTAATTTTATTGGTTAACCTCACTTTTTTTATTTTGAAATATTTCTCTCAATTTTCCACCAAATGTTACTTCAAAATAAACATAGCAATCCAACTGCAGTGAGATAGAACATTTTTTGCATCGTCCGATATACAATTGCCCATCTACAATAAACAAATCTGGGAATGCAGCACAAATAATAGGGGCATGTGACCTATATACTAAAATTGGAAACCTTCATCAAGTTTGAGATTAGAAATTAGTTTGTGATGTGGCATACCCTTGATAATGACAACTGAGTTGTCACATTTATCAACTGAATACTACAATAAAATTTTAGAGATTTCATTTTGAAAAAGCTTAAAGCAATCATTCTTCTCTGGGAACTTTTACACACATCAAAAATGGCGCTAAAGGTTTTCCTAAGCGTCTAAAAATGTAGAGAGCAAAGAGTTTAAAACTAAAATGTGCTGTGCTGTTTGAAGGGCATTTCTACTCCCAGATAATAAAAAAAATGCAGAAATGGTATTAAAATAGACATTTAAAAATGCTGGAATGCAAAAACAACACAGAAGGCCCCCACTGGGAGATCACAGCACCTACATAGACCTCCTAGTTGAATTTTTGTGGAACCTCCCTATTTTGACATTTGAAGGTAGTAAATGCCTCCTGTACTACAACTCGTCTTAAACTGCACACATGTACAAATGGTGTTTGAAAGTTACCACACAATATTCAATATTTGGCAGCAATATTAATTGCAATGTGTATTATACAAATAACAGCTTGGAAACAAATAACAGCTGAACACATGTGTTGCCTAGACTTCAAATGTGTTGATTTACAAGAGCACTATCCTATTCCACTCCTATTTTTATATAAAGATATTATGTAGGAATTTTATTTTTACTGTTTATTCAAATGAAAGTCGCAGTAAAGGACTCATAATTCTGAACTAAATCAAGTTTTCATGTTACATATTAATGCCCTTCACTTATCATATTTCTTCTACTCTCATAAATTACCATTTATTGCTGTACATGTACATTTTCTTTTCTATTTCAGTATATGCATTATTCAAATGAGAGTCTCAGTAGCAGACCCATAATTCGTAATTGAATCTAGTTTTCATGTTACATATTAATGCCATTCACCTATCACATTTCTCCTACTCCCATAAATTACCATTTATTGCTGCACATGTACATTTTCTTTTCTATTTGCCTTATTGGGTCTGACCTCTACAAGTTCGTCTTTTTGGACAGGTCCAGTAATTTATTAATTAAAATTCTATAGAAAAATGTATGTTTTTTGCTGTTATTGTTTTACTGTTATTAGTGTCACTACATTTATGTATTATTATTATTGTTATGGCAAATAGAATAAACTAAACTAAACTAAACTAAACTATTTGTTCTTTCATCATCAGAGGATATTTACTTCTGAAAAGCAGTAGATAAAGGTACTTGAAGAGTCTGGTATTAAAAGTAATTACTAACATGGAGAAGACAAATTATAGGTGAACAGACATGCAGCACATATTGCAAAATGTGTAAACTTGCAAGAGCCCTGTTCCACTCCTTTCTTTTAGTTTGCTGTCCATTTTTACCCTTTCTTTGCCCTGTAAATGGAGAGCTAGGTAAACATTTTGAGATTTGTATGAATGCATATTTCTGTATCAGTATAACTGTATTATTATTTATATATTATGTTTTTGAATAAAATAATAATAATAATCTGAACAATCATTTGTATTTTCCATCAGTAACAAAATGCTCAGCATATAATAAAGAGACAAGGAATTTTTGAAAATAGAATTCTAAATCAATTATCTTTATGACACCAACAATATGTGCATGATTTGGAAGAAACTGGTTAGCAAAATTAAAATTCGCCAACACGCATTTGACATTATCACATTCTAATTAAAATTAACAAGATTTTTTTGTGAACTATGTAGACACTCCGTTGCTTCCAACCTTATAATTAGTTGAATAAATTAACAGTTAATTAATAAATAATAAGTAAATTTGAAAAGTTATTCCTACCATTTTCACTAGAGATCACACCAGTGCTAACTTTGTTGCAGAGAAATGACAAGAAGAAATTTTGATATAAGAACGTCAGCAGTATTCCAAAAAGCACACCAAGCATAAAAATAAAAAGACGCACTTTTAACCTGGTCCTGATCATGACATTTTCAATTAAGACAAATCTTGCTAAACAATTATATTAAAATTAAAAGAAACACGACTCCGACCAGATGAGCAGTTGGCTACCTTGTGTTTACAACACGTGACGGAGCGAAAAAGGCAGCGCTTTTATCGCTTCTGAACCCTTTTATGAATTCGTCTTTTACCACGACTGTGTGCTTGTTCCGCCTTGACACTTGCCTCCATAATGGCATTATCAGTAGGGGCAAGCATCGAACGTTCGAATTGAGTTTTTTGGTTCGAATTCGCTACGAACCTAAAGTTATAAATTCGAATGATTCAGCACTTCAGCCACATACACGTTCTTTATCATTAAAATGCTTAAAACAGCATGCATTTCACACAATTTAGCTGCAGTTTCTGTGGTTTTACTGAAGAACAAAGCCAAGTAATATGCATGATCTTTGTAAGAATACTTTTTACTACTGCTTCGAAACTTGTTCGAAAATCATTCAAGCTCAATTCGAATTCGATTTAAATTCGAAATACTGAAATTCGGTTCGATTCGAATTCGAAAATCGCAAATTAGATTCGATTCGAATTCGCTTTCTGCTAGCGATTGCTCACCCCTGATTATCAGCATATTCAAAACTCAGAAAAAATAGAAGAACTTTGAATAAATAATTAATAGAAAATGTCGTTGAATTGGGCATATACTTAGACTATCTGAAGATAGGTCTTCAACAAGCAATAAAATCAGCTAGAAAACCAATAGGAGGATAAATGTTAACATATTTAGATTTTGCATAGAAAGATTTAAACAGGTCAGCAGTCTCAGCACTGCGATCCTTAAAGATAGCAGTACTTGGCCCATATTGTAGAGAGATATTGAGAATTCTGGCATAAAGAGGTGATCATATCTGTAAACTGTATCTTGGTTTCGTGTCATAACCTGAACCTGAACCTGGTGCTAAAGCACATCCGAAGAGGTTAGTTGTAGGGGTGAGCTTTGAAAGTTAGAATTCGATTTGAATAAGCTTCTTTTTCGATTTCGATTCATACCTAAAATTATGGATTTGAATAATTTACCAATTGAACTACATATGTTCTTTGTCACTTGAAACAGCATGCAGTCAGCACAATTTGGTATGATTTCTGTGTGCACTTTTTTAATCAAAATTATTAGTGTTTAACTGAAAAAATCAAACAATACGCATGATCTTTGCAAGGCTATTTTTTGTTTGCGAGTCGAAAATTTTTAAAACTGAATTCCAAATCTTGAAATTCGGTTTCATTATAAAGATCGAAAGTCAAAAATTCTATTCAATTCGAATTTGCTTTCTGATAGAGAATGCTCCCCTGTGCTGAACATGAAAACAACCAACAAATAACACAAAACTATAGTGCTGCAATCATTAATATATGTACATGCATAATTATGCCACAAATACGTAATATGTATTTTGCATAAGCTATACAAACAAGGAATAATTGCATTGAATAAAGAAATAATAATGTAACTCTTGCACACAATTAATTATGCAAGCACTTTAGGTAACAGTAATGTACGACCATGGTACCCATAACAATGAAAACGCCTGTCAACCTATCCTATAATTTATTTCTTCATGTTTGGCATATCTTCTTCAAAAGTAAACTTTTTACGGCACATCGTCAGCTGAAGTCTCATTAACGAATCTCCACTTTTGGTTTTTCTCCGAACTGTGTAATCTGCTTCGTTTGTCGTTTTTGGCTGATATTTTTGCTCGCTAACAAAATCTGTTGTGCAGTGATGTTCTTTTTTCTTAGGTTTACCCTGCAAAAGTAAATTTGTGTCGTATTTTTGCAAGTTCCAATATCAGCGACTCATAGTACTGTTACTGCATGAACATTTATAACAATTATTCCAGTTACTAATGATGCCTTTCCTTAAGCCCATCTACCAGTACACTACTATAGAGTTTGTAGTCTACTCCCCTGCTATATTTTGGAAGAGCGTAGAAAAAGTAGAACTTTAGATAAGATTTTTATTAAAAGAAAGCTCAAGGAGTTTTGGTTTCTAATGACCATATCTTCATGTGATGTGAAAATAATTTATGTGGAGAGTGGAATGGTAACTACATTGAGCGGCATTGTGCGATATTGCGGAAGAATAAAATCTGTGCACAAATTCATTTATAATTAACCATAATTCATTAGTCACTTACTTTCATCGGATTATATATATTTTTTATACTTCATATAACTTACTGAAAGAAGATCATTTTACTATGTCGATAGTGACGTAATAAAACTGACATTAATGAGGCCTCGTAAACCTAGTTATGCTCTTTCTGTGTAATTATCTGCTATTTGTACATAGCACCCAGAAAGAAAACAATTACAGGTACAACTGTGTGACAGGGCGCTTGAAATTTAAATCAACCAAGCTTGTCACTATAGATCTTTCGTCTATCTGGACTGGAATCTTACGTCTGAACTTTACTCCGCAAACAAAAATCAAGACGATAATTTGCAGTAGTATGGATGTAACTTAGCAGCTACGTGACATATATAGAAAATATTTACCTTTGAGTCAAACTCTAGCAAAAATCCCCATTTGGTTGCCCTATAACAAATAAAATAAACGTTTATTTTACATGGCGTTATATTCACTTATTGAGTGAAACAAATTATACAAAAAGCTTATCACTTACCATTGCTTTATGCACCTCTTTTCCCTTTCAATGGTATCTCTCCACATTACGTCGCTGCGAACTTCATCATCGTCGAATATTTTACTCTGTTTGCTCATTATGAAATGATGAAATTATCAAAAGAAGTAACAATAACTGCTTTATTGTTTCTCCTCACTATACTTCAAACATAAAGGCTCTGGTAATGCTACGTTATATGAAGATTAACTTGGTGCTATCACAGGCCTAAATGGTTCATCTTCATAATCAACAAACACCAATAAGTGCATTCACTTAATCAGAACTATAACCAAAGGTATAGAGCGCTCACATCTTCATCACAGATGCATGCACGCAGTTACTAATTAATGAATAACCTTTTTAACACTGCCTTAATTACGTCTGCCTTAAACACTATTAATTAGCCTAATAACTGTAGCTAATAGAGAACATTGTGGACGAGATATATTTTTTAATCCAGCAGAACCACAAAATTCATCAATGGATATAGGTCCTAAGTGAACACTGTTAATTTTTAAAATATGCTACTTTTCGGCAACGTTACAGATTTTTATCCTCACGATTCCCGTTTTTATGATATTCATATTTCTGAGGGTTTTGTCACAATCTACAAACACTTGTATTTACACCACTTAAAAATACAAAAACGAATTCTTATTGGATATATTTATTGTATAAAATATATTTTTTATTGCACCACAGGGGTTTATATATTGTTTCATAAGTATTTCGCAAATTCGATTTTCAGTTTTTTTGCATCCAACATTGACCAACGACGTTTACCTTGTTGTGGACTTGTGGCAAACTGTTAATCATTAATGATAACTCTTTGGGTCCGGTAATGATGTTATTTGATTTAGTAACAATTGTTGTTACCTTTATCTTGCTAAGCATCACAGGCCTATAATTTTCATAGTACAAAGCTGAAATTTTGCTTGAACAAATCGAGTATGGCTGTTTCCATTTGCTATCATGCTGATTCTAGAGCAAAGGTGTGATTTTGCAACATAACTATATGATATAATAAGAATTGTAGAAAAGGGCATGGCATAGGAAGTGAGAATTAAAATCGCTGCAATATTATAAAGACAACTTAAAAAATTTTCAAAATAATGATGGACTTTTGGAACATCGGGGCGACATATAATTAAAAAATACGAAATAACGACACAGGAGAGTTTGTCCCACTTGCTCGAATAGTTGGCACGATTTGTCAGACAGAATTCTAAAATAAAATTTAATCTGCCTTCAAGATAACACTGCATTTAAACCGGGGAAAGGTAGACACCGTTATGCTAGTCGTGCGATAGTCTTACTGTTATGCTAGTCATTAGACCTGTGTGTTACACGACGCTACCTAGTTACATTAATATAACATTATACAATATACCCATATATCACCGAAATTAATTATAAGATTGCGTAGTTACATGGTTACACACCTACATAAATTATTGTCACCAGGCATTAATTCGTCCAAAGGGTTTCATGAAAATAGTATAGCAGGAATAAGTTGTTGTTAAATTACCTTTGCATTCCAGTTTTTTAGAATTCGTGGAAATGGAAAAACAGCTAATGCAGCTTATCACTAATCTAGTAGCAACTCGGTAATATTTACTTTTATTCCTAAAAAACTTTCATGGCTAAGAAACACACGAATGTCTTTTCAGCGCCACAAGTGATTCTATAGAAACATGTGTTTCGGTGAACATTTCACTGTGATGTAGCGCTTTAAGGCAATGAAGTAAGTTTTATTTATTATGTAATTTGACTAATTTCATCTATCTGTCAAAACACGGGAACTGTTTCTGGAATGAAAAAGAAGAAACAGAAGAAAGAGATCAAATGGGAAAAAGGAAAAAAATGTTGAAAATGGGGTGTCACGGAAAAGTAAGGAAACGAAAGGGAAAAGAAGAGGGAAGGGGAGGGAAGAAGAGAGAAACAAAGGACAGGTCTAAATTAAAGTAAAGACAAATAAAGAGAAGGGAAAGGAAGAGAAAGAAAGGAAACTGAAGAAAGAGAAGAAAATGGAAGCAAAGGAAAAACTTGCGAATATATTTCTTGACATTTGCTGCAACATGGTGTACTCGAAATGCACTGTGAAAATTTGAATGCACTGCGGCATTTCCGTTGCCGCTGCCGCAACGACAGCGCGCACATTTTAAGTGCGGAGGATCACTTCAGTCTTACAAAAGTAAATACTACGCAGTGAATGGCTTTAGTACGGTTATCTTTTTATTTTTGATTGAGCTGCAAATCTAGTATGTTATTCTCAATTATATCCTATTTCATCAGATCTGTTGACTTTGTCTTTTTCCTGATTGTAGTAAAGCCGTGCGTAAACAATTTATACTAAAGTCTGCGTTTTGACTCATCCGCCGGGAGTGGCGTATTATTATTTTTTAATACGTCCAACAAAATTAGGAAACTAAAAAATTCTAAGGTTTGGTGAATAAGTTTTAATAAGCACTAGATGCGCGATGAAACTCAAGCGAGTAATAAATTTTCTTGCATGAGCCTGAGTGCGTATTTCACGCAAGTAAAGTATATAAAAGATATTAAATTTATACAGAAATCAACGTAGCGTGCATTGGTAAAATGCATGTATTCTGGCTGTTTGGTAAAATTAAATTGACTTGCGATTCGCCAAGCATTTCTTGCCTCAGCCTGAAAAAAGTTTTCACCCCAGTTTATGCCATGGCTTCTATTCCTATTTATAGTCTTAAAACAGGAAGCCGTGGAACCGACGAGACTCCCATCTCATTTAATGCATGCAGCTAAGATCTGACTTTCTTGCCTCTTGAGGAACGCTCAAAAATAAACAGTGACAACGAAGTTGCAATCTGATAAATAACCTTTATAATATAAGAGTGTTCCGTGTTCACAACTGACGCGTTCAGGTCTGCATAATATTGTGTACCTTAATAATTTCATTTTAGCGCTTTTATTTTTCGCTTTCTTGGAGCTGAATAAAATATATAGACGAGCAGTATATGTTGTGTAACATTTCTCGCATTATACGTCATCTAGAATTTGATTACAAACTAACAATAGGAGCATACGTTGAAGATAGTGTAAGATATTACAAAGGTAAACATATTATTTATATGAATTTGTAAAAGCAATCTGTTATAATAGCCCGAAGGTTGGCCCTTTCTTTGCCTTTTCTATGTATTCCCGGGTAAGTCTGGAATTTTGGATAAGGATATTGGGTCCCAAGTTTAATTTCAGCTAAGTAACACCAAGCATGCATATTTCCTCTTAGTGTACTAGTGTATACCTCTGTGCAAAAAAGTGTACACTTTCGCGAAGCTTCATTGTTACTTAATTCGTAAATGTTTCCAGTGATAGTAATAGCACATTTAAATGTTATTCAATTTCACTAGTGTGTACAATTTTGCTGTCACTGTTCACATTCAGGTGTAGCCAAATTAAGCCACAACCAGACTTGAAAGAAAAAGATCGGAATGAAACCTGGTTATTACTTAATACCTCCGCACCACAAAAAAATTTAAAAATCTTTTATTCTTGTCGTTACAATCTAGTGAAAGAATAACATCTAAAAACGTGAAGACTGAATGCTTGATGCTGCACCAAATTGAACTGATTAGAAAATAGACAAATTGGCATCATATAATTGCAACAAGCCCTGCAAACTAAACAAAAAATAATTAAAACAGAATGAAACTACTTGTTTGCATGTCTTCTTTTGTTATCTGGTCCATTCTGTAAAGTCTGTCAGCAGAAGGAATTGCTTGTATGTCTGATCAAGCAATGTCCTGTAGTCAAATTGCACGTATTACAAAACTGACTTATCCACACGTGCATTAACTCATCATAAGTTAAATAGTACTATAAGCTTCAAAGCCTACGAAGCCTACTGATGAAGACGATAACCCTTTTGGAATACGCGCAGTAATTTTTCCCGATAACGACTGTTTCCTAAAATAGCTTACTGCAAGAGTGTTCTCTTTATAGGGTGCAGGTAGGTTATGTGATGGTTACAGGTGAAAACAAAAGTGACATAAACAACGTGCAGCTTAAACGGTTATACTTCCTGGCATCCCTTTTTGGTTTGACAGTTACATCTTTAGTAGCGACAAGTAACTGTAAGTAAATATGGTTTAAATCTTGAAATCTCAATATTTAATATACTTTCAGATCTTTAATAAATTGGGTATTTAATAATATTTTTTTGGTTTTGCTCGTCGAAGCAAAACCGATTGGCTGGCCGAATGACTTCCTGACTTTAATTGCAAAAAGAGTTTTCTGCAATTTTTGCTGAAACAGTTATGTAAACGTTTACAATTGCTTTTTAATGTTGTCTTAAATTCACGTATCTTGTACTTTTATCGATTTTTAATCTGTGAGTGAATAAGTGCTTTATAATTTAAGTCTGAAAATTGCACGCACGTATGCACCAAAATACAGCTAAATAAAACTTTATCATAATAAATATTCTGTGTACAATGGTTCATCCGATTCACTGCGACTACTACTATTACTGCTACTGCTACTACTTCTACTATGACAACAACTACTACTACCACCACCACCACCAACATCACCACCACCACCACCACCACCACCACCACCACCATCACCACCACCACCACCACCACCACCACCACCACCACCACCACCACCACCACCACCACCACCACCATACCACCACCACCACCACCACCACCACCACCACCACCACCACCACCACCACCACCACCACCACCACCACCACCACCACCACCACCACCACCACTACTACTATTTATTACTACTAGTACTATTGTATGACTTACCCAAGTCGTTTTTTTTTCAGACAAAGGAGGTCTATCAAAATTTCGGACCAATTTGTCCTCAGTAAAAAATGAAAATTTCACTTTTCATAGGTCGAATTCTTCACAAGTGCGACATTTACATACGTCTGTAAGTATCGGTGAATGGCAGTGATTAGAGAGCGGTTGTAGGTGGTTGCGCTCTTGTTTACTGGTTCTCGTTTTAATGGTGTGAAGTGGGTATGTAAAGTCAAGGTATGAAAAAGTTGCTCAGTTTTAAGTTTTAATGATTAGGTTAGTTAGTCTTGATAAAGCCTTTTACTAAGATTTTTGTAATTCATTCTAGCATTCAGTATTATCATGAAATTTTAACAAAAATTCAAGATTCAAAGCAACCTAAGGTAAAAGTGAAACTTTGTCTCATTTTGTATTTCTGTTCGACTTTTAATTGTTATTAAGCTAATCATAATTTGATCAGCGTCATCATTGTTTCATTTTATTTATTTTTAATTGTTTATGCAAAATGTAATCTATGTAAATGTGTATTTACTAAACATGCAGTGTTTGCTTACAGCACAAATCTAGTCATCACTATCAAGATGAAGTGGTCATGGTTAGCAATCCAGCTGTTGTTCAAGTCATATCGAACACTCTCAAGGTATTCTTTATATTTCGTTCATGTTATGTCTTTATGGCAGTGTGCTTTCTTTAGATTCGAAAGAATATGGTTCAATTCTATGATTGGGTTTAAACTAAATGTTTGCAGGAGAATTAATCTTTATATATCGCTCATGTTATAGCTTTATAATTTGCCATCTGTAGTTTCGTCTGAAAACCGATAATTTGCTGAACTGGGCAATGTTCTTGCGTTAGATTCGAAGGAACATGGTTCAATTCCATGATTGGGTTTAAACTAAACAATTTTCAGGAGAATGAATCTTGGTGCTGTAACAATGAGCTGTTTGTTGTACTGCTGTTGGTCTTGTTGGCTAGTCGTCCATGTCGTGCTATTTGTGTATGGAGTGTTTCTGCAACACATTGACAACATATTAAAAAATCATTTTCGCCTATGAATATTCATAAGGGCTTGCCTTTATTGTACAGATTTCATTGTTTCGAAGGCAAACTGTACTTTTTCTTAGGAAGAGGTTGTCTAAGAACAAGTTGTAGCATTTGGTTGTATTGAAGGCAACAGTTGGCACATGTGTTATCCAGCAGGTTAGGTAGCTGGACACAGAACCACTCGGGCTCTCACTGTTGTTGTTAATTTTTTTGTGGTTTTCCAGAAAACTATGTGTTTCTGCATTCTAGAAGGTAAATTTCACTAAACAGATGTTCAGTTTCTGTGATCGGTGAGACAAATGATGAGCTCATTTAGAAGAAGCAATAGAAAATTCTCTTAGCGTTCTGTTAAAATTTAAATACAGCAAAATTATTCTTTTGACTCTATTGCAGTTAAATGCAATAGATTGAACATTTCTTTGTTCACATAGGTCAAGGAAGAAACGCTGAACACAGCACTGACCAGTAAGAAAACAACGGCAAGAGGCGAAACCTTAGTGATGAACTTCAACATGTCTGAGGTAAGACAAATTACAGTTCTCACTTAGCGATTGACTGATAACATCTTTAGATTGAAGATGGTGCTAAAGATAAATGCAAACATGTGTTTTAATACAGTCAGTGGCACACAATTAATTGAGACTGTATTTCATGCTGAAGGGATAGGATAAATACAGATGGGTTGATCGACATCTGTAATTACATTTTAGAGGCTTCGGGAGAAATGGTAAAATTCTACATGTTGATTCAAAATCATGGTGTACTTCTTGAACATGTTTTTTACACTAAGTTGTTGAAGGGAAAATTTCTTTAAGGAGGAATCAGCCTTAACAGCTGTGTGGAAGAAAAAAGTGATTTCTGTATTAGCTGGTGGTTTTTCTGTGAGCTGCATTATAATTAACTTGAAAGCCATTATGAGTTGTATGATTGGGGCAGGGTGAATTTAATGCTGGATCAGATTGTTTTGCTTTTTTCTTATTATAGGTATCCAAAATTTAATAAACACGTGAGTGATAGTTTTGGTATTCAAATTACTCACACAGTTTTAAAAACAAAAAACTACGTTATTTCAGAAACAAAGGTCGTCTAAGTCTAACATCCATCTTAGTGACAAGTGTCGAAATCTCGCTATTCATTTTGTCCCTTAACAACAAATATCAAACAGATTAATGACCTTACATTCACATTAAAATTGCACTAATGTTTTGACACTGTGTCACTTTCTGTTAAATGTTAGTCTGCCATATTTATATATTTGTTGGCTTGAGCCTATAGGGGTCAGCTTCTCTGCCATTATTGCAGAAACACTACA